>JAPTJF010000335.1:0-69625 GCA_029339195.1 Micractinium sp. NFX-FRZ
AGGGCGGTAGGAACAGCATAGGAACTCAGGTAGGATCTTTGGTAGGATCTTTGTAGGACCTGGCCGTTCCCACAGTGTCAATTTTGCGCCGTACTGCTTGACAGGAGGAAGACAGATCTCTTGGGCCGAGGTGCAGCTTACGGCTGCCCATCGTTCAGCAATCCACTCTTCATTTCCATGCCGTGGGCGCAGCCTGCCGCTCTGCTAGCATGCACGCTTGGGTCGCTCAGGCACGTGTGGTGGATGCAAGGCAGGATCCAGGGGTGCGACTGCGGCGACCGCCCAGCACCCGCTGAGCCCGCTAGCAGCCCCGCTCAGCGCTGAGCGGGGCCCGCTGAGCGGGGCGGCGCACCGCGACACGCCATTACGCACCGCCCCGAAGCTGCAGGACCCTCATACCGCTCTGCAGCAGGCACCAGACCTCCAAGATGCTTTCCAACACTAGCCTGCGCCCGGTGGAGGCAATCGCCCGCGCCTGGCCCCTCGGTCTGGCGGGCTGGCCCGGGCGACGCTCTCACCGCCCCACCGCTATCGGTGGTAAGCATCCTGCCGGGTACAGGCCCCGCCATTGCGGGGGCAGACTGCTGGCACCTGTGCGCTGCAAAGCAGCAGCGGCACCGCCGCCAGCGCCCGCTCGTGCACAGTCCCAGAGCCCCCCCAGCTCAGCCCTTGTCAAAAGCTCTAAAACGCCACTTAACCTTGCCTGTACGCTCCATGTCCGCAGGTCAGGTCAAGCTTGGCGCCGAGATGTTTGGCAGCAAAGGTGTGAGGGAGTCGCTGACAATCGCCAATTGCTGAGCCAAGTGCTGAGCCAAGCTAAAGTGACGCCACTGCCGTGGCGCTGCCTCCATGCTGCCCCCCGCCCGCAGCGCAGCAGTGCCCTTACGCCGCCCCAACCTTTGCCTGGCTCTAACAGCAGCACTACATACCCTTGGCTGCAGGCTCCCTGGCGACACGCGGGCAGCGCAGCACGCTGCTGCCGCCCGCCAACGCGGCGCCAGGCGGCGGCGGTCCGCGAGCGCAGAACCCCTGGGCCGTACTGAACAACAGGGCGATCATCGTAAATACAACGCTGTACGCAGTGGTGGGCTCGGTCACCATCTACACTGGCCTGTACTACTTCGCCTTTGTGTACTTTTCCATTGCTGCCCTCGCCCTGCTCATGCTGCCCCTGCTGGTCCGCTTCAACAAAAGAGGTTGAGGCCGCCTGCACAGGGAAGGTGACGACCTGCAGAGACTGAGTGCCCTTTTTGGAGTCGAGGCAGCTGTTGATGCTTCCCCCGGTTCACCTTCCACTTCCGATGGGCCACATGAACATGCTGTGCCTGCACCCACGTTCCTGCCCCCACCTGCAACGAACCGCACGCTGTGCTCCCACACAGCACCGCCCCCAGCTGGTATGCTCCCAGCTGCCAGCCCAACTCCGGTACTCCCATAACTCCACTCCTGTATGCTCACTCCACTTGCCCTCCTCACGCGTCACCACTTGCCTGCTCTCCCCGCCTAGCACCAGCGCTCATGATCCCCGCTTCACTCCCGCCGCGTCACCCTACTTGTACACCCCTCGTTTGTGTGACAGCCCAGCACCTGTAGAGCCTAGAGCCCGCAGCCCTGGGGCAGGCTGCCAGTATGCCGTGACGTACTGGTGCCGAGTGCCCCACACATGCTGGTTCACCGAAACGGCTGCCCGCCGCCGCCCTAGCACCACCACTGTGCCTTCCTCAGCACGTCCACCTCGCCCTGCACCCGCCTGAACGGCACCAGCGCTCGCTGCACCCACCTGCCCCCAGCCTTCCTGCGCGCCACTCCTCAAGAAGCTTCTCAATGTCTGAGATGCCTTGATGCGACTACATGCAATGTGTGTGAATTTCAGAGACTGAATGGAGCTTGATGCCAGTCAGAGGCCGTCGCGTCGTCAGCAATGCACGTGCCGAGCACTCAACCACTGCTTGATGGTTGGCACCTGCTGGACTGCTCAAGTGCATGCATGCCTTGCACGTTTCGTGGCATGCGTGGTCAGGATTGGTGGCATGTTTGGGAATGCTGCTGAGTACACATTGTGCACGGCACCGCTGCACCTCGGCGATGGGAAGGCCAGCAGGCACCCACAGGCAGGTAGTTACCGGTAGGCCCCTTCCCCTGCTGTGCCTCTCTATTAGAGGCTGAAACCCACTGTCATTGCCTCGGGCGCATTGATCCCAAGCTGCGCAGCAGGCCATGGCACACTGCCAACGCCGTGCTGGCACCTGGAAGCCAGACGGTAGCTGGTGGCTCTGCTTCTACGCCTGCACAGTTCCTCTGGGATGCCATGCCCTGCTGCTGTGTAAAAAACAGTTAACAGTTACAAGATGACCAGCAAGGGAAGGCACATGTATGGAAATGAAAGCAAGACAGCGGGGTGGTCCAGGGTGGGGCAGGAATCGCATTGCAGGATGACATGGCAGGGCAGGCTCAGCCGTAGGCAGAACAACAGTGTGTGTGTTCCCAGGGCCCTGGTGCGTCACTGGCAGAATTCCAAGCAGCACTTGTGCCTCAGCGTTCTGCTGGCTGTCCCCCCGCTGCGCCCTTGCTGCCACAGTTGCCGTCCCCAACTCCGAACACACGGCAAGCATTGTCCCACGTTGCCTGGGCCACCTCGGCTTCCGACCTGCCCGTGGCGGCCGCCACCAGCTGCAGCGTGCAGCGCAGCACGCAGGGGCGGTTGAGCTGGCGCAGGCCCGCTGCTTCTAGCTGTGCCGGCAGATGTGCAAGCGAGGGCAGCGCCTCCAGCCAGGCAGCCGACAGCTGCAGCACGCCGTCTGGGCTGTCGCTTTCCAGCAGCAGCCGGTCTGGCGGGATGGCTTGCACCTGGGAGGCAGGCAGGCGGGAGGGAGGGCAGGGGAGGAGGCAGGTTGGCACAGACAGGCCACATCAGGGCCCTCCAGTGTGCTCTTTGACCACTGGTGCAGGATGCACGCAGTGGCGCAAGCAGGCATCTGTCCTGCCTGCCCTTGCCCCCATGAAGCCGTACCATGCGCAGCGCCTGTCTCGTGTCACCCCCCACATGCCACTGGCGGCAGCAGAAGCCTGCTGAACCTCCTTGTGCCATCCCAGTCCTGTGCCATCCCGCACTCACCATTGCCAGCGCCTTGCCGGGCGGCAGCTTTGTGAGGTGGCCGGAGAGGGAAAAGTAGACGGGAGTGGGCAGCTGCGCCAGCACCAATGTCATTTCGGTGGCACCCGTCCAGGAGTGCAGCACCACGGGCACAGTCAGCGCCAGGTGGCGCAGCGTGTCGTGCACAGCGCCAAACGCGCGCACGCAGTGCACCTGCGGGGGCATGTGCACATGCATGCTTGTGAGTTGCTGGTGCCTTGGTAGCGGGGGCACACATGGTGCAGAGGCATGACGGCAGCGCCAGGCTGCTGGGCACAGACGCTGGCTGTGTAGCTGCCCTGGCTGCAAAACTTCCTGCACCACTTGTCAGCCGCGGATGCCCATGTCCCATTCCCACATGCCCACCTCCCCATGCCCAGCGCCCAGCGCCCAGGTTGATGCTTGAGCCCCCCTCTCCCTGCCCCCGCTCACCGACACGGGCCTCTGCAGCTCCTGAGCCAGCCTCAGCTGGCACTCAAAAGCTTCCAGCTGCGCCTGCCAGTCCACAGCAGGCGCACGCGGCCCCCTGTCCAGCCCACACTGCACAGCGGGGGCAGGGGCAGGCTGGCCGGCGCGCGTCGGGCGGGTGCCCGCCTGGCCTGCAAGTGCAAGGCCCCATGCGCTGCTGCTCACTGGCAGTTGAGGCCGCACACTGGTTGAATGGTGCCATCCAGGAGACTGCTGCACACACGACGATTCTATTACAATGATGGCACGCACAACAAGGCAGGAGCCCCCCTTGTGCCAACAGCTGGCGCGCCTGCACCCCCTGCTCTCCTCACCCCAGCCAACGCCGCCGCTCAAGCTCACCTCGCCCAGCCCGGCGCCTGGGTGCTCCTCCAGCACCCGCCGCAGCCGCTCCAGCCAGTCGGGGCTGCGCCTGGGCACCCACCAGGGGTGCAGGCCATAATTGGGTACCAAAACTGCTGCCAGCTGATCGCCTGACGCCTGCGCCGCCGCCGCTGCTGCCACGCGCCCCCAGTCCTCCTGCCAGCAGCCGTTGCAGGCCAGGCGGGTCACCCCTGAGGCTGCGGCTTCGCGCAGCAGCTCCTCAAGCGGGACTGCGAATCGCTGGTCTTGCAGATGACAGTGGGCGTCAAAAAGCTGCACGGTGGGGGCCGTTTCTGGGCCCACCATTCCCTCACAAGCATCACATGGATGCTCCGACAATGTGGCGAAACTTGCTGAGCTGAACGAGACATCGAGCATCAAGTTTGGGCCGCGCCAGGCTGTCGCACTGCCACCACATGCCGTCCCATCACCAAGGCGGTCCGGCACGCCTGCAAGCCACTGCTGCCGTCTCAAATTCACTACTCCTGCATCTGAGCCGCGCACATCCGGCTGCCGGCACTTCTTGGCTCTTACCCATTATTTCTGTCCAGCCTCCGCTGCTGCAAGGCTCCTGACGCGCTCCCAGAAAGCTCCTGGCATTCAGCTGAGACCAACACACCATTTACACCTCCACAATGCCAGCGGCTGTGCACTTTGCTACCGCCAGGCCAGCGGCCCAGCCCTTTGGCGCTGCTCAGCGGCTGCAGGGCAGGGCGGCACGCACAACACATGCAGCCAGGGCGGGGCGCGCCCCGCTGGTGGTCTCTGCCAAGAAGCGGCAGGGCGGCGGCAGCGGCGGCAGCGGCAGCGGCAGCCACCAGCGCGCGCAGCAAGCGGCCGCCAAGCAGCGTGAGCAGCAGTCGCAGCAGCCCGCGCGGCCCACCGGTGCACTGGGCGGCGCACCCATGCCGGTCAACTACTCCATCAGCAACGCCGCCTCTTCTTTGGGCCAGCTGGACCTGTCAGCTATTGACAAGCTGGAGCTACGCGGCAATGAGCTGGTGCTTACGCTGAAGGAGCCGGGGGCTGCGGCCGCTGCCGCTGCGCCAGCACCCATCAGCGCCGAGGAGCTCGTGGAGGAGCTGGCCACGGTGAGGCGGCAGCTGAGGTGGCGTGCGCATGGGTGCTGGCAGTGCGGGGGGGCGATGGGGTGATGGCGGCAGCCAGGGAGGGTTTGGGGCGGCAGTTGGCAGTGTACAGTGGGTTGGGAGGTTGGCTGTCGCTCCAGGGTGCGCAGGCGGGTGGCCTGGGCGCATGGCGTGACGCCAAACAACGCCAAGCAGCAGCGAGCGGGCGCCACGCTGCGCTGCTAACCATGGGTGGGGACGGTGGGGGCGGGTCCTGCCAGGCCTGTGGCACTCCTGCCTGTCTCAGGCCTTTCAAGCTGCACCCCTCCACGGTCTCGCCCTCCACGCGCCGTGTCACCGCTCCCGCCTCCCTGCCTTCCTGCCTGCCTAGGCTCCACCCCCTCCCCTCACCCCTGGCTACCGTGCGCCCCGCCCACTCGTGCCTGGCCCGCCCTCGTTTCCCTTGCCCCTGCCACGCCCCTCACAGCACCCAAGAGGAGCCCTCCTCACCTCTTTACCTCCTCACCAAAAAGGTCCCGCCCCCCTGTCCCGCCCCCCTGTCCCCCTGCTCGCCCCCATATCCCACACTCCAGCATCAACAAGCTGTCATGCATGCTGCGGTCGGGGCCCCAGCACGCACGCTGTCCTCTCACCCAGCCCCCTGCGCCCCTGCCCTCCCCGGCATTTCCATCCCACGTCGTGCAGTGCCAGGAGGACGTCACGGGTGCTGTGATTGAGATCCACATCACACACCGCCGTCTCATCGTGCCCCTGCTTCCTTCCCCTTGTCTCGTCTGTTGTGCAGCGCCAGGAGGACGTCATGGATGCGGTGATCAAGATCTATTGCACCCACACCGAGCCCAACTACTCGCTGCCCTGGCAGCGCAAGCGCCAGTACTCCTCCACATCCTCCGGCTTTGTGGTGGCGGCGGATGGCGAGGGGGAGGGCGGCAGCGGGGGCCCCCGCTACCTCCTCACCAACGCGCACAGCGTGGAGCACCACTCGCAGGTGGGCGGGTGGGATGCTGCCCTCGGGGGGGGCAGCGGTTAGGGGTGTTGGTGGCAGGGTGCGCGCCGCCGCCGGCTGGCCAATGCGTGCAGCGTGGGGCGTCACTTGGGAGTTGTGCCGTGTGCGCTTTGTGGGGAGGGGTGTTTGGGGATGGGATGAGTTGGTGTGAGGCGGCTCCAGGTGTGCCGTCGCAGCTCTGCCGGGGTGCAATTTGCTGCCCACCCACCAGCCAAGCCAACCAAACCATGCTGCCTCGCTCGCTGCTGTGCCGTAGGTCAAGGTGAAGAAGAGGGGGGACGACCGCAAGTGGCTGGCGCGCGTGCTGGCCATTGGCAGCGAGTGCGACATCGCCCTCCTCACGGGTGGGTGGGTGGGCGGGTGGCTGGCTGCTCGACCATGCTCCTAGGTGGATCGTCATGCCCGCGCCAGCCAGTGCGCCATTGCCCGTCTCCACCCATACGCTGGGCTGGGGCCCGCGGTACGGGCCGGGGAGTGTGGAGCGTCCATCGCCCACTTCCATAGAAAGGCACGCCCTCGACTGCGGCCGCTGCGCGCTTCCCCCGCCCAGCTCTGCCCCCCCCCCCCCGCCCCCCCCCGGCCTTGTCCCCTCCTCACCCCCGCCTGCGCTCCTCCCCCGCGCCCGCCCGCCCGCCTGCAGTGGAGGACGAGGAGTTTTGGAGCGGGGTGCAGCCGCTGCGCTTTGGGCCGCTGCCCAACCTGCAGGAGTCGGTGTATGTGGTGGGGTACCCCATTGGAGGAGACACGGTGAGTTGTTTTGGATGTGCCAGCAAAGGCGGTGGGGGTTGGGGAGTGGGTGCGTGTGATGGCGCCGCCCTGTTGACAGGGGCACGGACGGGGGTCACTTTGTGTGTTCAAACTGGTGCGGTGGGAGTGGGCAGGCGGTCTTGGTTGAGTGCTTGGTGGTGCTGCTGCTGCTGGGGGTGGGTGTATGTGGCGGGGCGACCCACGGGGGGAGGCAGGCTGAGCCAGCTTTTGCTCATGCGGGGCGGCTGCATCACAAACCCAGCCAGCGCCTGCGCTGTCAACCCTGCCCCCTGGCCTCCCCAGCCCTGCCACCTTCCTCCAGCCCCCTCAGCCTCCCAGCGTGCCTCCGCCCCTGCCACCCCTCCCCTCCCCCTGCAGATCTCAGTCACCTCGGGAGTTGTCTCCCGCATTGAGGTGACCGCCTATGCACACGGAGCCACGGAGCTGCTGGGGGTGCAGATCGACGCGGCCATCAACAGCGGCAATTCGGGCGGGTGAGGGGAGGGGTGGGCGGGCGGGGCGGCAGGGACGAGTGGGCGGGGCGGGTGGGGCGGCAATCCGGGCGGTGAGGGGAGGGGCTGGCAGGCGGGCGGGCAAGGGGAGCCGGCGCTGCAGGGTCTGCACTGGTTGGACGGAAGCAGTTTGGGAGCTGCCGCGCGCGGGGGGCGGTGCGTTGGGGCAAAGAGAGACAGAGAGAGAGAGACCTCTGCCTCTGCTGGGCAGGGACTTGATACTGGTGGGCTTCCAACTCTCCGCCCTGCGCTCGCCCCTTGCCCTGCTCACCGCCCCCATTCTGCCTTGCGTCCCTCCCCTCCTCCCCCGGCAGCCCCATACTCAGCAACCCGGGAAAGGCGGTGGGCACCGCCTTTCAGCCCCGCGCTTGTTCTGACACCTCTGCCTCCCCTCCCCTCCCTTCCCCTCCCAGCTGCTTTGCCCAGTGGGCACGGCCCTTGAGTCCTGCGCTGACAACTACTCCCCTCCCCTCCCTTCCCCTGCTTCTCCTGCAGCCCTGTGTTCAACGACCTGGGAGACGTGGTGGGCATTGCCTTCCAGTCCTACGCGGGCAGCGACGCAGAGAACATTGGGTGAGGGGGGGTGAGGGGTTGGGGCGCAGTGGGCAGTTGCAGACTGTCGCCTCTGCACAGCAGGGGCGACGCCATGCTGCTGGCGCCCGTGGCAGCCAGCCACCTTGCCTGCACTCTGACCACCGGCCACTTGGTGTGAGTGATGACATGACCTGTGTGCAGCTGTGTGATCCCCACCTCCTTGAGTGGTCACTTCTTGGATGACTGCCCCATGGATTTTAGAAGCTGCCAGGTTGAGACTTCTTGCACTCTGCCCTCTTCCATCCATGCAGGTACGTCATCCCCACTCCAGTCATCGGCCACTTTTTGGACGACTACCAGCGCAACGGAACGTTCACCGGCTTCCCAGCGCTGGGCGTGCAGTGGCAGCGCATGGAGTCGGCGGCCCTCCGGTGCGCCTCGCTGGCTGGCTGGGACCCCGCCTGGCGGTGCCCTGCTGCTCGCCTGATGGTGCCCCGCCTGCCTGCCCTGCCTTGCGCAGCCGCTTGCGCCGCCCGCCGCCCGCCTGCCCGCTGCTGCAGCACCCGCAACTGCGCTCACCGCACTGCCTGTGACACCCCTGCTGTGTCGCCCCGCACGCCGGCGCCGGCGCCGCTGCGGGCGTACTATGAGTTGACCGCCCTCACCGCTGCTGCCCCGCCACCGCCCGCAGCAAGCACTTCAAGATGGGGGACGACCAGAAGGGCGTGCTGGTGCGCAGCGTGCAGCCCATCTCGTTTGCCCACGGCCAGCTGTTCCCAGGCGACGTCCTGCTGGCATTCGACAGCGTGGAGGTGGCTTCGGGTGAGTAGGGGTGCGGGGCAGGCCGGGGAGGGGGACATTGGCAAGCCAGGAGGGTGCGCAGGATGCGTTGCTGGCCTGCTGCCTTTTCCAGCAAGACCCAAGGAATGGGCTGTTGTGGTGGAGGGCAGGGGTCCTGTGGGGTGGGGTGAGGTCAAGTAGGCAAGTGTTCTGATGTGCAAGAGAGTGCAGGCACCAGGCTCCTTGCCAGCGTGGAGGTGCGAGTCTCCGTTGGGGCGCAGCGGGGGGTGGGCCAGGGCCCGGGTTTTGGGGCATGGGTTGGGCAGCGTGAGCCAGCAGGCGGGCCGCAGCATCCCACCATGCCAACCCACCGTCGGCGCACCCGCCGCGCCACACACGCCCACCCACACCGGCCCCTGTCCCGCCCCCCGCCCCCCGCCCCTGCAGACGGCACCGTTCCCTTTCTGTCTGGCGAGCGCATTGCCTTCAGCTACCTGACCTCCCAGAAGTTCACGGGAGACATTGCCACGCTGGACATACTGAGGGAGGGGGAGCCCAAGCGGCTGGAGATCAAGGTGGGGGCGGGGGGCCACGTGCAGGAGGAGGGGGCAGTGGGGGGTTGGGGTGCAGTGGGGGCTGGAAATAAAGGTGGGTAGGGCTGCCCAAGGAGGTGGAGCCTATGCGGCAGGGGGTTGTAGTGGGGAGCTGCCTGCAGGGCGGAGGGGGAGCCCAAGTGGCTGGAGATGAAAGGTTTTTGGGGGGGACTGCCTGCGGGGGGAGGGGGCAGTGGGGGGTGGGGTGGGGCGGGGGCAGGGGCAGACAAGGAGGGCGCGGTTGCAGCGGGATGTAGGGGCCAGGCCGCAAGGGGGGGCCAGTTGGCCCAGCCGTGGCCCAGGTGGGGGGGTACAGCGGGCAGGACAGCGGGCAGCTGCTGCCCGAGGCTGGCCCCATGCTGCAGAGCTGCCCCTGCAGCCAAGCAGGCTGCCACCCTGCATGTCCCCCTGCCCGCCGCCCAGCCGCACTCCACCCCATGGTCACCCGTGCCTCACCATCTCCCCTTCCCGCCTTGCGCCCCTCTCCCCCGCCCCTCCCCTTCCCCCTCCCACTGCAGCTCATGCGGCCCAACTCGCTGGTGCAGCACCACCTGGGCGGGCGCGACCCGTCCTTCCTCGTGGTCGCCGGCATCGTGTTCACGGTGGTCACGGGTGCGTGCGTTCTGCTGGGGAGCGGTCGTGAAGGGCGTTTTGCTGGGGAGCGGCCATGCAGGGATGCCGGGCGGTGTGCAGCACACAGAGCAGCAGACAGGCAGCCGCGTGGCTTTGCCTGCTTGCTGAGCGGCTCGCTCCTACCTTGAGTGCAAGCAAGTGCACGCATGTTCATGTATCAATACATCCGTATTCATGCTGCCCCCGCAGAGCCGTACCTTGAGAGCGAGTACGGCGCCGAGTACGGGCGTGAGGCTCCCATCAAGCTGCTGGACAAGCTGCTGCACAGCTGGAAGGAATTCCCGGAGCAGGAGGTGAGGCGGGGGGGAGCGATTTGGAAGAAAGGGGGAAGCAGGGATGGACAGGGGTGTTGCCTGGAGGGACTGGCGGGCTGGTGGTGCGCCGCTGGCGTGAGGTTTCTGGCGTGAGCAGGTGTCGGTGGGGTTGGGCAAACTGAAGGTAGCTGTCGGCTGGGGTAGGCCTTTTCCCGGGCGGGTTAGGGGAGTGCTGGACAGGGCACTCATGCAGGTGCTATGTGCTGCACAGCTGGACATGAGTGCAGGGGTGCAGGAGGCAAGGAGGCGCCCTGCTCTGTCGATGACGTGCGGGTTCCTGGCAGGGACCTTGGTGTCTTAACAATGTGAAGGTAGTCCTCCACCAGGCAGGCGCTCACGCCTTCACTGATCACCTACCTTTCAACGGCCCCCACCCCCTCCATGCCCCAGGTGGTGGTCATCAACCAAGTGCTTGCCTGCAACGCCACGCTGGGATACGAGGAGATTTTCAACACCCAGGTAGGGCGGGCGGCGCACGTGCTGGCCTGTGCGCCCCCCGACCGGGGGGCTCTCTGCATGCATGCCCTGTAGCCACACGCCCTGCCTGCACCGGTCGACCCAACCCTTTCATGTGTGGCATTGTGTGCACCGCGTGTGGCTGTCCCCGGGGCCAGGTGCCACGGTTCCCCAAGGCACCCCGGTGCGCCCTCCTTGCGCCACCCCGGAATGCCGCGCTCACTGACGTGCGCCTGTCATCTCTACTGTATGTGTGTGCTGTGCGCAGGTGCACAAGTTCAACGGCACCCCTGTGCGCAACCTGCGCCACCTGGCAGAGATGGTGATGGCCTGCCAGGACACACACATGCGCTTTGATGTCGACTACTCGGTGAGGCGGGGGAGGGAGGCGGGGGAGGGTGGTAAGGGAGGTTGGGTGGGGCGGGTAGATGGGAGTAGGGGTGGCTGACGTGGGTGTTGGTCTGTCAAGTCACCCGCATGCGATGGAGGTGGCGAGTATTGTGTGGGCTAGAGGGAGGGTGGGGGTGGTGGCTGGAGCCCTTGGAAGGTGCCGGGGGGAGGGGACCCGCGGGGGCGAGGTGGGTGCTGGCCTGCCAGCAGATGCACCTGCCTTTGATACCAAATCAAACAACTACGTGCTGAGGGAGGCGGAGGTGGGGAGGTAGGGGAGGGATTTACGACGACGCCTGCGCCCTTGATCAGCACGTCAGCACAGCGCAAGCTCAACTCTCCCCTCCCCTGCCGGCTGGCTGGCCCTCCTCTGTTGGCGGCGCAGGAGGTGATTGTGATTGACACGGCGGCGGCCCGCGAGGCGACCGACGAGATCCTGAAGCTGCACTCCATCCCAGCCATGGTGTCCAAAGACCTAGAGGCCACCGTGCTAGCTGCCAACAACGGGGACAGCAGCAGCAGCGGCAGCAGCGGCAGCAGCGGCAACGAGACTGGCAGCGCGCCTGCCGCGGGAACAGAGGAGCAGCAAGAGCAGGCGGCGGCGTTGCCTGCGGGAACAGAGGAGCAGCAGCAGCAGCACCATGGCGAGCAGCAACAAGCGGCGGCCGTGGCGGCTGCAGCGGAGGCGCCAGCGGCACCCTGAGCGAGCGTGCACTCGCTGCTGTGTCACCGTGCCGGCCCACGCTAACTTATGCCCCACCGCCCGTCCCGCCCGTTGCTTTTAGTTGCTTCTGTATCTCTGCTGCACGCCCTCGACCTCTCCATTAACGCTTCTTTCTTGACGCGCTTTCAGACACTGTTGCCCTGCTTGCCTCTCCTCGTTTGGCCACATCAGGGTAGGGGGCCCGTCGGCGTGCCAGGCGGGAGGACCCGTCGACTCCCCACTGGCATACACTGTGCGCTGCTGCTGCCCCACCCGGAGACTCATTAAAGCCTTCATGTAACGCCTTTCACATCAGAGAGAAGCTGAGCAGCATGCACCAGCTGTGTACATTCAGTCTCCACTGCCGCCGCTGCCAGCTCAGGCCGGGGTCCGCCTGGCAGATAGCCTGTGGGTGGGGGTGGCGCCCGTGTCGACGGAACGACCCACGGCAACGAAAGTACCTCAGAGCAACATCAGTAGCAGACACACAGCGTTGGAGAGACTCCGCCCAGAGCAGGTCGCCCGATTGAGCTCGCCCGCCTGTCGCGCCGCCCGAAACACACACATCGGCCGCCACATGCAGCTCACAGCGGTCTGCGGCACGCCCGTTGTGGGCAGCGCCGCACTTTGCAGTGTTCGCAGCCGGCGGCCAGCAGCAGCGAGCGCAAGCAGCCAACGCAGCAGCAGGAGGTGCAGCGCGGCAGCAGCGCGGCGCTTGGATGTGCAAGCGGTGAGTTTGTGTGCCCCCGCCGGGTGTGGCCTACCGCTGCCGCTTCCTCACCGCCTGCTGCGTGCCGCCGCCGCCTCCTTTCTCACCATTTGCCTGCTGAGCCGCGTGCAGGTCATCCCAGCGCTATCTGGTGATGCCACAGACCAGACGCCTCCTGATCTGCCCTCCTACCTGTTCAAGGAGCGCATTGTGTACCTGGTGAGAGCGCCCGGTCAACCTTGTTGCAAGGAAGCCATGTGGCAGCAGATGCGATGCAGTGTGCCGGCTCCCTGCTGCCCCTGCTTCAGCTGCTTAACCTGCCGCTTGGTGGGCAGACGGCTAGCTCACCGATCTTGCAGGCAATTAAATTGAACTGCACTCTGGATCAGCCTGCTCCACCATGCTGCTAGACGCCCTGGCGCAGCGGTGCCGCCGCCACGTCACCCCGCTGGCACATCCCCTTGCTTTTGATCTGCAGGGCATGTCCCTGGTGCCGGCAGTGACAGAGCTTGTGCTGGCGGAGATGCTGTACCTGCAGGTGGGCAGCTGTACCGCCTGCCTGCCTGCCTGGCCTGCATGCCAAGCACTGCAAGCAGGCCTGGAAGCTGGCCAGCTGAATGCTGGCCTGGCGATGTCCCCGACACGTCTGCTTTTTCCTCTCTGCGCTGACCTGCCCAGCCTGCTGCCTCCCATCGTACCATGTCGCTCCTACTCATCCCATGCAATGCAGTACGACAACCCCACCCGCCCTATCTACATGTATATCAACTCTACCGGCGTGGTGGTGAGCTGGCGGGGCCGGGGGGGTGTGGGCTCTTACAGGCCTGCGCTGCAGCAGCGTATGACACAGTGTCATTGCTTGGCTGGCAGCGGGGCGATGTCACGTGCTGGCCAGCAATTGCGGTGGCCATGGCAGTGGGGTGCGGCGGCACAACGTCATACGAGTGCTCAGCCAGCTGTCCCCACCTGCCGATGTCCAGAGCTGCCTGCCCGCCACACCATCGCCACCGCACCCTGCACGGTTTGGGACCTTCTGCAGAAGGGCAACGGCAAGCTGGGTTACGCAAACGAGGCCCTCACAACCCTGCCACACCTGCTTGCTCATCCCGCTCCCGCCCCGCCCCCTTGCTTCGAGTGCCGCAGAAGGGCAGCGGCAAGCTGGGGTATGAGAGCGAGGCGTTTGCAATCTACGACACAATGCGCTACATCAAGCCCCCCGTGGCCACCGTCTGCGTCGGCTCCGCCTTTGGCGAGGCCGCCATGCTGCTGGCAGCGGGGGAGGCGGGGCGGCGAGCTGCGCTGCCTTCCACCTCCATCATGATCCGGCAGCCCATGCAGCGCTTCACGCAGATGCAGGCCAGCGACATCGACATCTACCGCACCGAGCTGCGCAAGACCAACGCGGAAGTGGTGAGCTGGCAGGGTGCTGGGGTGGCAGGGTGCTGAGGTGGCAGGGTGCTGAGCTGGCAGTGTGTGGGCGCATGTGTGTCCTAAGACGGTGCGACGGACGTGTGTGGCGCATGTGCGTGATTGGGAGCGGGGCCGGAGGGCAAGGCCAGGTGGCGCGGCAGTGGTGTGGCTGTTGCTGCTAAGCGTGCGTCCCAGGTTTGCAGACTGCTTCGCTCCCCCTGCTGGCATGGCAGCCCACAAGCCTGCGCCTCCCTCAAGCCCCAAACACTCGACACATCCCTGCACCTGCCCTCCCCGCCCACCTTGTGCGCCTTGCAGGTGCGGCTGCTGGGCAAGCACACGGGGCACAGCGAGGAGGAGATTGCACGGGACATCTCACGCCCCAAGTACTTCAACCCCTACGAGGCCGGTGCGTCCCTCAACAGCTGCTGCGCCTGCTGCGCCCGCCGTGCCTGCTGTGCCTGCCACAGGCTGCCATATCCTCAGCCAGGACAGCCAGGCGCCCACTGCTGTGTGGTGCTGCTCCTTGCCTGGCCCTGCCAGCTGGCCCTGCTCTCGGTGCCTCTGCCCCTCACCCTCTACACTTGCCCACAACTAGCGAGCACTGCACTGCTCGTCAGCACCGCCCGCCCCCCTTGCATGGGCGTGTATACATGTATACATCACTGCATGCTCCAGCCTGGGAACGAGCAACTGCAGAACGCTCACTCTCATCATATTGCCTGTGCTGCCCACGTGTTGCAGTTGAGTACGGCATCATTGACCGCGTGCTTGAACCGGAGGAGGAGGATGTGAAGGCGGTGGTGCGCGCAGCGCAGATGCCGGCGTGATGCACCCTCGCCAGCAGCGGCACAACAGCAACGACAGCACCCCATGTAACGCGCCTGATGCCGGCGCAAGGCCCCCAGCAGAACCACCAACGACGGCGCGCCCGCCCATGTAACAACACTGCTCAGCATGCTCCCTCTTGATGGCAATGGTGTCCAGGACGCAGGGAGGCAGATGGCGAGCGCAGGCAGGGGCGGGGTGGTGCGGATGCACCCAGGTTGAGCCCATGAGGCAACCCTGGTACAGGGCAGGCGGTGGAGCAGGGGGGCAGGCAGGCTAGGTGGCAAGCCAGGCCACACTTCGGCTGCCCTGTGTTGGCTGACCGTGTGGGTGCAGCCGGTTGTCCCCTCGTTCCCATCCCGAGGTGATCAGGAGCAGCCAGTCCCTGTTGTTACATCCTGGCAGCGGCATACATTTGGCGAATCACAGACGTAGGTAGAGACGGGGCAACAGCAGACACACGGCTCGCTGCCTGGTGCAAAAAACGAATATCAAGGACCGATGGCAGGCGGGCAGGACACAGCGTGCCTGTGCTAAAAGGCTGCGGAGGCATCAGCTGGCCGCGACGTGGGGTGCCGCGCTGCATTGACAGCACGCCACGCTGCGCGCCAGTTGACCATAGCAGACTTAGGTGGCATCGTCCACAAAGCAGCTGCGGGGGTGGGGTGGGGTGGGGAGGCAGAGGGAGGAGGAAGCAAGTCATGAGATGGGCAGGGGCGGGCACGAGGAGCGCCTGCTTGTCTCCCAGCTCCCGGCTGCCAGCACCTGCCGGGCCCGCCTGTGTCTCTCCACTTGTACTGCTGCCTGTCTGTCTGTCTGGGGGCTGCATGAGGCCTGCTTCGTCGTCACGTGGCTGGAGGGCAAGAGGTTGAGTCGTCCCCACACCCCAGAAAACCAAACCTTGCATCCCACATGCCCCAAAGTGTGCCCGAGGTCCCCAAAACAAGGACACACCTGCCAAAGGCATAGTACTTGTTGATGGCAGCCACCAGCATCTGCAGCATTCAGTGTGGGGGGGTCCATGCCGGGGCAGGTGGGTCAGCAGCTAGCTGTGCAAGGTGGAGTGGTTGTGGCGGGGCAACGCAGCGGGTGCAGTGTGCTGCAGGGAGCAGCACGGGCCGAGTTTGGAGTGGCCAGGGCAGGTGGGTGGACAGCGGAAGTAGGCTCGGGATGAGCATATCCCGCCAGGCGGGCATACACAGGGCGCCCAAGGGCGCTGTGGTGCTGATGGGCAGCACTTGCGCCTTCAAGACCACCGCCTCCCTGCTGCCGGCCCTGCACGGCACGCACTGCCCAGCACTCTGTCAGGTTGCAGTGCCAGCGGGGCGGGTGCTGACCTGGCAGAAGTCGCGGATGGATGAGCGTGTGGCCTCGCTGATCTGGCGGTCGCACGTCTTGCGGATCTCAAAGTTCTTGCCCATGATCTCCTCAGCATTGCCCTCCAGAACCGGGAAGCCGTCTGTGCTTGGCAGAGGGAGGGTGGAATGGGGGCGGGGAGGGTTGCGGCGGGTGAGTTGGGGGAGAGATGCATGCAGGGGGCAGCGTGTGCGGGCGCCGGCGGCGCCTGAGAGATGGGGAGCCAGCGGGAGGCGGCGGCAAGCGACATGGGTGCAGGCGGCAGGCGGCGGGGAATACGGCAAAGGGCCAGGCGAGGGTCTGCCAACAGCGCAGGCAACGACGACGGGCCAGGCAAACAGGCACATGCATGCATGCATGTGAGTGCATGCATGCATGCATATTGGGCGCAAGGGCGGTGCCGGCCGGGCAGCAGAAGGGGTTGGAACGGTTGCGCCTGGCGTGCGGTTCGCACGGGTCCCGCAGTCCTCCAGCTCTGTCCAGCATACGCTCACTTGGCAACAAACCTGCTCCGCGGCCGACCCAGTCGTGCTTGAGCGTGACGTTCTCATCAAACGCCACCCGCACGTCGCACGCGCTCTCGCCGTCCTTGAGGAAAGACACGGTGAAGCCCCACATCTCGTCGTCGCGACGGTACGGCGTCACCTGCGGCAGGCGGAGAGCAGTCGAGACGCTCAAATGTCGCGGCATGACAAAGTGGCTTGGCGGTGGGCTGTTGAGCCATCCGGCAGCAGTGCTGGCAAAGGGGGCGGAGCAGGCGGCAGGAGGCGGCCGGCGACGACGACCGCCCGAATGCCCATTGCCGCCCAGCGCACCTTGCAGGGGGTGCCGCAGTTGGCCACACCGTTCTCCTGAATCTCGATGAGCGCCCAGCGCGTCAGCTGGTCGAGAATGTCAGAACGCGGGATGAAGGCCGGAATCTCCACCTTGCTGATCAGCTTGCCAACGCCAGTGTCAGTCTCCTGAGCAGCTGCATTGACAACAAGCCTGCTGCTGCTGGCGCCAGCCCGCCGGGACTGTTGCCGCTGCTGCTGGCGCCCGCCCACAAACGCGGCCACACGCAGGCTGCGAGGGGCGTGGTGTTGCTGCTGACGCTGCGCAGGCGCAGCGAGCAGCGCGCCCACTAGCGTCACGGAAGACGCCATGCAGATATGCGGGGGGCTCCCAGAGTTCCGGCTTGTTGAGTAAAATTGCACTGATACCGAAGGACTGTCGCAACGTTCTGGCAGGCCATCGCTCTCAGAAGACGACACCCTGCCACGCTGGCCCGCGCGCAACAAGTGCAAACACAGAAGGATATGCACTTGCAGGGCCTTGAATCTCCTTCGAGATGCTATCTCGATGCAAGAGGGCGTGTGCCAAGCAGGGTGGCCCGCAAACGCGAAGCGAAAGGACCAAATATGCCACGTGGCGAGCTGCAAGGAAATGCTGGTTGATTGGCTCGTGATCGCGCGTACTCACCCGACTAGACATCACTGCCAAAGCTTCTTGCAAACGTGCTGCGCTCAGCAAGCGCAATGGGCACGATCAAGCTGCAAGTCAAGTCTCGTAGCGGGCGGGACGTGCTGCCCGACGGAATTCTGCTCCCCTCAAATGTAAGCAAGTGCAGTGCGGGCGGCCGTCACAGCTGTCCTTGCCTCACTCAATTCTCCCACTCTTCTCCGCCCCCCGCCCTTCAAAACCCCGCAGGCCACCGTGGACGACCTGAAGGCGCGGTTTGCGGAGCTGAAGCCGCGCTTCTACCCCTCCCGCCAGCGCTTCACACTGCCGCCTGTCGCGGGTGCACGCAGCGGTGCCGCGCTCGCCGATGGCAAGCGGCTGTCCGACTATGGGCTGGAGGACGGCTCCGTGGTGCTTTTCAAGGACCTGGGAATGCAGGTGAGGTGAACAGGTGGCACACATGCTGCACGCACCGCACGGCACTCCCCACTTGCAGTTGAGCACAGCTTGCAGTGTGGCACACCCGAGCGCTGCTTCCTCGTACTGCCAGGCATGCACCCTACAGTCCAGCTGCAGTCGCCCTTTTCCTGTGCCCTCCTTTCACATATCTTCTGCCGATGTCTGAGCCCATCCCTGCTGTGTCTCCGCTTCTCTGCCCCAGCCGCCCAGGCTGGCCACGCCCAACATCCTTCTGCTGTGCTGCCCCACTGCGCCTGCCCCCACCTCTCCAGTCACCCCCTCCCCCACCCCTCTTTGGCCCCTCCTCCCCTGCCCACCCCAGATTGGCTACTCCACCGTCTTCTTCTGGGAGTACCTGGGCCCCCTGCTGGTCTACCCGCTCTTCTACTTCCTGCCCCAGCTCTTCTACCCGGGCCTCAAGTGAGGGTGTGGGTGAGGGTGTGGGTGGGGAAAGCGCGTGCTGTGGGACTTGGGTAGGGATAGGGCAGGGGTGATGAGGAGAGAGGATGGGATGGAGCTGGCAGGCACGGCGGGGATGTCGGGTTGGTTTGCGGGCAAGCGGGGTGGGCGGCACCAGGCGGGGAAGGGCAGGGCAGCATGCAGCTGGTGCCGCTGCTGCTGCTGCTAGCGCAACGCTGCAGTGGACGTCCCCTGTCCGCTGCTTCTGGACCCTACCTGCGCCGTGGCTGCCTTATGTCTGACCAGCACATTGCCTGCCAGGCTGCCCTGCATTGTGTGCTGCCTGCCGGCCCCTTGAAAGGATCTCCCTGCAGAGCCTGGGTCTGCAATGTGACTGACCCCTGTCCCTGCCCACCCTTGGGTCACCTGCGTGGCCAAGCTGCGAGCCGTTTGCGCCACATCCCTCCTTGCAGGGCCCCTTGCCTCCCATGTAACAACAAAAGCCCCTTGCCCTTCCCTCTGCCGCCCCTGCTTGTTTTACAGCATGGCAGTTCCCTTTGCCACACCTGCTTGGCACATCCCTTCTTGCCCACCACCTGGCTGTGCCCTGCTGTGCCCTGCTGCGCTGCAGGGCCCCAGAGAAGAGCCCCATCCAGAGCCTGGCCCTGGCATACTGGACCTTCCACTACGTCAAGCGCGAGCTGGAGACCTTTTTCGTGCACAAGTGAGAGCGGGCGGGCGGGCGGATGGGGCCCAGGGACGTTGTGTATGGGGGTGAGGACGAGGGGTATGTGTGTTGTGTGCAGGCTCAAGAGGGGGGGCGCTGCTGGGGGGCAGGTGCAAGCTGGGCAGCACGACTGTGGAGAGGTGGCGGGCTGTCCAAATGCCCCCATCTGCCTGCTCGCATGTATACCGCCTTTCGCCGTGTGCCTGGCCCGCACTTTCCGCCGCCCCCGCTGCCCGCTGGCGCTCACTGTGCCGTGCTCCCACATTGCTTTCTGCCTACCGCTTGCGCGGCACCCGCCGCCCTCTGCCCTGGCACAGGGCCCGGCACCCCTCCATGGCCGCGTCCCACCCACCTTCCCTGCCTCCGCCCCCTCACGCCGGCCCCACCCTCCTTCCCACAGCTTCACCCACGCCACCGTCCCCCCGCCTTCAACCCCCGTCCACTGGCCCCACCCCTGTGCCTGCCCCCTGCCTTTTTTTTTTTTGCAGGCTCAGCGACGCCACCATGCAAGTGTGTGCTCTTGCCAAACACGGTGCCCTCAAGTCCTCTCTCCAACCTGCGTTGCTGACATCCCTCTGCCCCCTGCCCCATATCCCCCGCCATGCAGGTTCAGCCACGCCACCATGCCCGTTTTCAACCTGGTCAAGAACTGTGCCTACTACTGGGGCTTTGCCGCATTCGTGGCCTACTTTGCAAACCACCCGCTCTACACCTCCCCGCCGCCGGCACGCGCCGCCTGGCTGGGCGTCGCCATGCTCTGCCAGTTTGCAAACTTCAGGTGGGGTGTGGTGGGGTGGGGTGGGGTGCCACGCGGGCGGGGTTGCTGGCGGGGTTGCTGGCAGGCAGGGGGCAGGCAGGCAGGCAGAGGGCAGGCAGGCGCAGGCTGAGCTGGCCCGCGCCATGCACGCTGCCTCTGTGCTCATCCTCACCTCCAACAGCCTGCTGACCTGGCACCCGTTTTGCCGCTGACCTGGCGGTGTGCCCCCGCAGGTGCCACGTCATCCTTGCCAACCTGCGCCCCCCCGGCTCCTCTGCCGGCTACGTCATCCCCCGCGGCTTCCTCTTCAACCTCATCACCTGCCCCAACTACACAGCCGAGATCCTGGGATGGGTGTGCTTCACCGTCGCCACTCAGACGCTGGCCGCCGCTGTCTTCACGCTGGTTGGCGCCGCCCAGATGGCGCAGTGGGCGGTGGGCAAGCACACGCGGCTGCGCAAGGTGGGCGGGCGGGGAGGGAGGGTGAGAGGGTGGGTGGGGTTGGTTGGGTGTGTGTTGGGCGGGGCATGGAGGGTTTGGAGGGCGGGGTTGTTTCGATGTGTGTGTGCTTGGAGGTGCGCGCCACATGTGCAGCTGGGCCAGAGCGAGTGCGAGGTGGTGAGTGGGGTGCAGTGGATGGCAGAGGGTGCAGTGAAGGGCAGTGGCTGAAGGGGTGTGGTGGATCTGTCCCCAGGAGGTGGGGCCCTGTGGGGGCCTCGGGAGTTACGTGGCGAGAAGGCCTGCCTGCCTGGCTGTGCTAATTGCATCTGCGGGCGGCACCAGCAGCCGAATCGTCCGCTCGGCAAACCCGCACCCCGCTCATCACATGCCGCAGACGTTTGATGGGCGTGATGGGCGCGAGAAGTACCCCCGCCGCTGGATCATGATGCCCCCCTTCTTCTGAAGACGGACGGCTGGGGCAGGCAGTTGGGCAGGACGGCAAGCTGGCCGTGGCATCACACCTGCCAAGCGGCTAGCTGCCGCAGCTTTCGGTGGCTGCGCGTCGCGTTGTTTTGTCACTGACAGGCCTTACTTGTTTCACACACGCGCCTGTCAGAAAGGCGCTCTATGGAATATGGTCACAGCGACATGTTCGTGCGTCTGGGGCTTGGCAGAGGGCAGACAGAATAGCCTGGCTGATCACAAGGTGCAAAGCAACGCAACGGGTGGTGGCCGCATACAGAACCAGGGGGAAAAGAAAGAAGTACAGCAGCATGTCCAGCCGGGGGGATCCACCATGCCCCAGACCAGTTGGGGTTGATGCGATACAATGCGGGGTGCCAGCGCTGCAGCTGCAGAGCTGCTGTGTGGACGAGTGGTGACGGGCCTCCATATTGCTGTGCCTGCCTTGCTGGGCAGCGCATCAGCACCACTTTTTGTGGGCTGTGGTGATGGAGCAGCTTAACTGAGCACCCGCTGTGCCCCCCCGCAGCCCTTGCCAAGCACCTGCTCCTGTGTGCCGAGTCCCTAAACACAAAACCAGGCTGGCAAAGCACATAGCGTGCCGGATCACAGGGAGGAGGAAAGAAAACAGCGCAGACAACATGGCAGTGGCTGCTGACCTTTTGGCGACAGTGCGGCACCCCGCCCGAGTATCCTCCAATTAATAGAGAAAGAGAGTATTAAAGCCCGAAGGGTGCGGGTTGAGGAAACAAGCAGAAAGAAAAGCCAGCGGCGCCTGCCATCCACCCTCCTCCTCCACCTCCTCCTCCTTCGATCACCGCACTTCACAGAACCGGCTGCCCGCCAGCTGCGCTGCGCTGCTGCCGCCGCCCACCAGCTGCTGCAGCAGTTCCCACCCCGCTCCATTGTCTGCCGACAGCAGCTCCACTGCCGCCTGCCAGTCTGGCTCATCCTGGCAGTACTGTCGGAAGTCATCCACCCCCCACACAAACACCTCGCCAAGCAGCCGCTGCAGCAGGGACGGAGGAGGCAGGCAGGAGGGTTTAATTGTTGGGGGCGGGGCGGCAGAGAAAACATGTAACCATGGGGACGAAGTCGGCAGGCGCAGCATGGGTTGAGACAGAGGACGTGCTACAACAGAAGGGGCAGAGAGGGCAACAGGGTGCTGGTGGGACATGCAACGGGGCGCAAGCAGGGCCATGCTGCGCTGTGCCGCCATGCAGCCCTGCAGTGCATAGCCCAGCCCAGCACAGCACAGTGTAGGCAATACACAGCGGGTACCCCCTGCCTGGGCTTGCCTGCAGGGACTCTGCCGTGGTGAGCTGGCTGGGGCCGTTGAGCGCCAGTGCCGATAAGAAGCATTCCAGCAGCACCACCGCGAGCGCCCGCAAATCTTCCCGCTGCACCCAGGGGCAGGGCATAATGTTCATGACATCTTTTCGAGGGCTGAGAACTTGCAGGCACAGATTCCTGGCGAGCAACAGCACTGATGCACCCAGGCGCAGACCCAATCACTTGCTTGCACTTGCTTAGTGGCAGCAGGTTTCCGTGCCGCAGGCGCCGGGCAGGGCGGGCAAGGGGAGCAGGGGGCAGGCAACCGGCTGGTGCTGCTCTCATGGTCTACTCAGCGCCCACTGATGCTCCCGCTGCAGCCTGGGGTTGAGGGCATGCAGGGAGGACGGGACGGAGAATGTGGCAGACAGCGCCAGCCGCCCCACTCGCTGTCCGACCCCCCACTGCCCCCCATCCTGACCTGGCCTGCAGCACCCCCAGCGCCAGCAGCGGTAGCTTGTTGCCAGCCTTGACGCCCCACCCACCTACCGCCAGACATCCCACCAGCGCTTCCCTTGCAGCACTCTGCTGCGGCAGCTCCTCACCTGCCCAAGCGCCAGCGGTGTGTCGTCAGTTGCTAGCGGCGCAGGCTGCGAGAAGAGCGCTTCTGAGGCGCCGGGCTGCTGCGAGGCTCGCCCGCCGGAGCGCCCCATTGTGATCTTCCTAGCAAATCCAAACTGCATGATCAGGGCACACAGGAGGCAAGCAGGGTGGATCGGAAGCAGGAGGGCAGTTGTGACGTCGGCGCTCAACCAATGCTGGGCGCGACCCACACACCTGCAGCCAGCAGCAGGAGCAGCAACAGGCCGCATTCGTTCCCCAGCCTTACTGCTCTGCTCCCCGCTTCGCACCCCTGCTCCCAGCAAAGCCACTGGCTCATGGTCCGCCCTACCACGCCCCGCCTCCCACGCTCCCGCCTGCCATGCCCCGCCCCACCCCCTCACATTGTCCAGCTTCACTATCAGCCGTGCCGCGCTGCGGTCGTCAAAGGAGCTCAGCATGATGGAGCCCGACCCCAGCGCGCCATGCACCACCCCCGCCTCATGGCAGAAGGCCAGCGCACGCAGGCAGCCGCGGGTGATGGCCCTGCAGGTTGTAAGGAGCGGCAGCGGCGGGGTAAGGGGCGGGTCCGAGGAGTGCACGTGGCCGAGGGTTTTGTGTCGGGCGAGCATGAGGGACAATGCGGTGCCCGCTGAGGAGGAGGGAGGGCTGGGTGGTGTGGCGCGTGCCCCCTTGGGCAGCACAACACTGCCTGGCACATGCTGCCTGTCTCGCTCCTGGCAAGCATGGTACGCTGCCTGAAATCCCTGAGGCATGCAGCAGCAGCAGCAGCAGCAGTGGAGGCAGCAGCAGCAGCAGCAGCAGCGCAAGCAGCAGCATCGAAAGCGGCAGCAGCAGTGGGCGCAGCATCAGAGGCAGCAGCGCCACAGGCAGCAGCAGCGGCAGCAGCAGCAGCGGCAGAGGCAGCAGCTGCAGCAGCAGACGCAGGCGCACACCTCAGCATGCGTGTCCTGTCTTTGAGCGAGCTGTCGCCGCCACCAAACAGCCGGCCCAGGCCAAAACCGCTGGTCTGCTGCGCCGAGGGGTAGAGCGTGAGGGGGGCCAGCCCCTCCCACTTGAGGACCACCCACAGGGCGTCCTCTGGCTCTTCGGGGTTCTGGTGTGAGAGGGGGGAGCAGGACAGGTGCATGAGGCGGGGTGGGATGGGCGTGGCGCAGGAGGGAGGAGGGTGAGGGGAGGCCCGGGGCGCTGCACTAAACATAGCACCGACTGTGCTTGCGTGCGCCCACTTCTCCTCTGCCCTTCCATCACGACCACCGGCAGCAGCGCCTGCACTCTTTACGTGCCTGCCCTCCACAGACAAGGCACAACTTCACTTTTGCAAGCGTACCTGCACCAGCGCCTGCGCCCCCGCCGTCTGCCCCGCCATAAAGTACCCCAGCAGCCGCACAATGGGGGGGTTGGACGCCAGCGGCCCAGCCGCCACCTGCCACTTCATCGTTGACTCCGGCATGCCCGCCAGGTGTGTCAGCACCTGCATGAACGAGGGGTGGGGCAGAAGAGGTGGGGAGGAGGAGGAGGAGCAGGGCAGGGCTGGGCAGTGAGACGGGCAGGCAAGGTGTGTGGGCAGCAAGCGGCGGCGGGCAGCCCACGGAGCACATGCTGTGTGGGCCCCCCATGCCACCCGCTGCTCTATGTTGCAGGCTCCCAGCCTCCTGCCTGCACCCTCGCCGCAGCCTCCAGGTGCACCGGGAGCTCTCCCCTGGCACACAGCAAGTCCCTGGCGTCCCGTTGAACAAGCCCAAACAGCCGCTCCCTGTGACACGGGACCGAACCCTCACAAAGGTCCCTCCGCCCCTCTCCGACCCTCCTCCCTCGCCCCACCTGCAGCTCGTTGCAGGCCACCGCCTTGGCCCCCGGCAGGTACTCCTTCACCAGCGTGACCACGGGGTCCTGCGCCAGAGGGAGGGAGGGAGGGTGAGGAGGGAGGTGGAGGAGAGGGCGGGAGGGATGCAGGCAGGAGGGGGAGGGAGGTGGAGGGGAGAGTGAGAAGAATGGAGGCAGGCGGAGGAGGCGGTGAGGGGGGGTGAGGACACCACGGGGAGGAGGCAGTGGAGGGGATGGATGGTAGAGGAGTGGGAGGTAGAGGGGAGGGCAACATGGCGGGGGCATGGGGAGGCGGAGGGACACGGCAGACAGGTGCCGGGGCGAGCGCCCCCCTTTGCTGGCACCTTGGCTCAGGGGTGCCATCACCCCACCCACACAGGAGGGCCACGCTGCTGAAGAGCCAGGCAGTGCCGGCTGCTCTTCCGACCCCAAACCACCACCAGCCCGGGCTTTCTTAACTCCACCCCGCTGCCCGCCACACTGCCATCCGCCCGTCCGTCCACTTGCCTGCAAGGGCATGCCGCTAAAGAAGCACGCATCACCCTCCCCGAACACACCCTGCACTGCCTTGCATTGCCCATTGAACAAGCTCATGCCTCCCTGAAACAGAGCTTACTCCAGCCCAGTCAGCCCACCAGCACGGGCATGCCGCTGAACAGCGAGGCGGTGCACCTCCCTCTCCACCTCAACCACACAGCCACTCGCCCCAACCCTCCACCCCAGCGGCTCCACGCCCGCCACTCGTTGGCCCACCCGCCACGCTAGCGTCTCAAAGCCACAGCCACAGCCACCCATCGGCCCACCTCCCCAGCCCAGCCCCCACCCCCACCCCCCCATGCCAGCGGCTCTACACCCACACCCTCACATCTGCCCACCCATCGACCCCACCTCCCCACCCCAGCCGCCCCCCACCCCCAGCCACCTGGAAGGGCATGCCGCTGAAGAAGGATGCGGTGTAGGCGATGACGGCTGCGCGGGCTGAGCGCTCCGAGGTGGGGATGGGGAAGTCGTCCATGTCGTCCACAGAAACGGCCACCTGCTGGGGGGGGGGAGGGAGGGAGGGAGGGAGGGAGGGCACACATGGAAAACAAAGTGACAGGCATGCGAGTGAGAGGGGGATGCAGGTCCACAGAGGTGGCCACCCGGCGGGAGGGGGGAGCCACTGGAGGGGAGAGCAAGTGGGTGAGGGGCTGGATGGCAGGCCCAGCTTTCTGGAAGCCGTGGCAGCCGGGTCGGCAGGGAATCTGGTGCCGTTTAGATCGAACAGCAGGGTACGGGCTGGGGTGGAACCAAGGAGTGGGCACAGTCCACAGAGGTGGCCCCCTTGTGGGAGGGGGCAGCACAGTGGATGCGTGAGGTGGAGCACAACATGTGGGTGGCGGGCACGGGCCTGCAGTGTGTGGCGCTGGGAAAGCCGCCCACAGAGGTGGCACCCGTGGGAGGGGGACCAACCCTTAAATTGCTCTACACATTAAAATGGAGGGCACGTGAAGGAGGGGCAGTGAGCTGGAGGGCACAGTCCACAGAGGTGGCGCCTGCGGGAGCGGGCAGCACAGAAAGCAAGGGTGGAGAGCGTGCAAGTGAGGGGCACAGGTCCCTCCGGGAGTGGGGACACAGGACTGTGCCCCACAGGTGAGGAGCTGGCACAGTGCGCAAACCAAATGTGCACCACCTTCATCAATCTCCCCCTTCTTGGTGTTTGAGCCCTTCCTCGTCGAAAAAGCAACGGGCCACCATTGGCAGGCGCTGGGCGGGCCCCTCCCATGGCACAGCCTCAACAGCAGCCGCCCTGCAGCACTTGCCGCAGGCCCCTGCGCACAGCCCACTGCCGCCCACTGCGCAGCCAGTGTATCACCGCATCTAGCCTCGCCACAACCACACAACCCACAACCCCACAGTACCCGCCGACCGCCCGGCACCCGCCTCGCACCTGCTGAATATTGATGGTGCCTAGCTCTTGCATCAGCTCAAACTCCTCAGGTGAGAAGCCCCCCGCTCCCACAGCCGCCAGTATGTCTGCCTCGCTGGCCTTGGTCTCATAGCCAAAGGGGCCAAGCGCCGGCTGCCGCGCCTGCTGCGCGGCGGCGGCGGCGGCGGCGGCGGCAAAGGCGGCGGCACTTGTGTCGCTTCGGTCCTCGTCAGCACCAAAGTCATCGGCGTTCTGCCGCCGCTTCTCAGCCTCGGCAGACAGACGAGCGGCGAGGGCATCAATGTCAATGCTCTCTCCCTCGCCGGTGCCGCCACTGCCGCTGGCTGCGCACGCCCGCCACTGCCGCCGCTGCTGCCGCCGCCACTGCTGGCCGCAGCTGCGGGCGGGCGGCTGCACCCAGCTGCACTGACAGCTGGTGGCCCGACGCGGCGTGTGCACAGGCACAAACGGCCGCTGGGCGGGGTGTTGGAGGAGCAGGCAGCCCTTCGCCATGTGAGGTCTCTGTAAGTGCAGGAGCAACACCACGCGTGTATCGATGCTCCATGGATCGCCGAGTTGAAACCTTTCGGTACCCTTTCCTGCGCGCTCCGCCCTGCTGAGCTGTGCTGTGTTCAATTGCCACGCATGCCAGCTTCTCTTCCAATCACTCAACTCTTCCATCGCTTGCAATGGGCTCTTCCGTCTGGTTTTGAAAGTTGTTGGGCATACTTAATTGGCGCCTTGGCTTTACAAAGCGGCAGCTGCAGAGCAGAACAGGCCTCCTCCTCGGCCAGTTTGAGCTCTTGGGGATCCTTTAGACTCATGAACCAATCAGCAAGCGGTGCTGGGCTGGCAACTGCAGCATTGCCGCCCGGCGCTGCCGCCGCCACGCCGCCAGCCTCTGCCAGCACCTCTCCACCCAGTGTCCCATCAGGCCAGCTCCCTGGCTTGCCTGACCTCTTGTTCCCTTCAGCCAGTGCACCCAGAAGGCCTGAACTCCTCCGCGGCCTTCCTTGGGCACCCTCACTGCCGTGCACTCATGCGTGCTGTGTGCGCATCAACCGCTGCCTGCTGGACCCATGTAACCCCGTGCCTTCTGCTTGCAGCTTTCGAGAACAAAATCACTGTGGAGGAGCACCCTGGACTTCAGGGGCCTGCAGTGCGGTGTTAGCAGCAGTGCAGTGGCTGCTGCAGGCTAGTACAGTGGCACCGGCGGGGTGCAGCGTTTGCAGGGCGGTGCACTCAGAGCAGCCACCTGGCATGCATCGGTGCTGGGTCAGAACCCTCCCGCCCAACAGTGGCACCTGCCGATCGTGCATTGTTCTCCGACAAAGATGAACAGAATCCCCGGCTCACGGGACATGTGCTGCAACGAGCGGCGTAGCAGCGCAGCACAGCTGACTGGCTGCGCCGCGCTCTCTGGAAATGTTTAGGCTGGCGGTAGGTAGCTGCAGCGTGCGCTGGTATCTTCCAGGCGGGTGCAGAGAGAGGTGACATGCTGGGAAGAGCATAATGGTGCGCTAGGGCGGTGGCGGGCGGGCGTTTCGGCGTCGGTGCCGCAGACCGTGTGGGGCACTTGAGTTCTCTCGGCAGCACGTTACTGCGTACTGGCAGCCTACCCTCAGGGGTGCGGGCTCTGGGTACTGCTGGTACTGGGGGTTCATGGATGTGAGGGGTTTACAAGAGGGTGACACAACAGGTGTACAACGGGGATCCTGAGTGCTGGTGCTAGGCGGGAAGAGCAGGTGAGTGGTGAAGCGTGAGAAAGGCAAGTGGAGTGAACATACAGGAGTGAATGTACAACAGAGAACGAGTTGGGCTGGCAGCTGGGGAGGTGCCAGCTGTGAGCGCTGCTGCGAGGGAGCACAGCGCGCATTCTGTTGCAGTCGGGAGGAAGGGACATGGGGTGCAGACAGAAATGGTGCGGGTGGGAAGAGGAAATCGGGGGGAACATCAGCTGCCTCAACTCCAGAAAGGCACCCAATCTCTGCAAGCCGTTACCGCCCCTGTGCAGGCGGCCTCAACGGGCCCAGCGGGCCACCGCGGGCATCACAAACAGGACCATGAAAACAAAGGTGTAGAACACGGCGGCCAAATAGTACAGTTCTAGGATGAGGAGGAACACGCCCGGCGCTGCAAACAGCACCGTGTCGAGGGTGCCAAACACCGGCTGCCACGCTGGCGGCGCCGGCTGCTTGCCCCTGCGCTCGCCGAGCTTGCCGCCGCGCTGCCTGCGTGCCGCCAGGGCGCCTGCAGGCAAGGGCGTTTGATGCTGCTGTCAGATCCAGGGGCAGGCTTGGATGGCACAAGGGCACCGCTGTGCTGCGGGCGGGGTGCAACATGGATGGGAGCGCCGCAGCGGCGCCGCCACTTTAGCCTGCTCGGCACTGCCAATTGCGGGCAGCACCCTCGCACCTTTGCGGCCAAACATGTCGGCGCCAGGATCGACCTGGCCTGCGGCCATGGAGCGTGCAGGAAATGCAAAGTGACGTCTTAGCGCTTCTGCCAGGGCCAGGGGCTGGGGTGGGATGGCACTGGGACTCTGCACAAGTGGGTCACAGGCGCTGGCGGCGGCGTCGCTGCTGCTCAGCTGAATGGTGCCACAGCAGCCTGCTCCGGCACGGGCAGGGCCTCTACACCCGGCAGAATGCCTACAAGTGACAGCGGTGGGGCGGTGAGAGCGGTGAGAACTGCGCCCGGCCCGGGCCGCCAGGCTGAGGGGCACGGCGTGGGCGATGGCCTCCACCCGGAGCAGGCTACTGGTGCAGAGCATCTTGGAGGTTTGGTTGCTGCTGCCGAGCGGTCCGAGGGTCCAGCAGCTTTCCCTCGAGCGGGTGCTTGGGAGTGGCTGGTGCACCGCTGGACGGCTGACTCAGCAGCAGGTGCAGCGCTGGGCTTGCGGCAGTCGCACCACCTGCTCACCTGCTTCCCTCACACTGACCACATCCTCCAGATTGCATCCACCAAACGGTTCTGAAGACCCAAGCGCACATGCTGGCTGGGCGGCAGGCTGCACTCACGGCATGGGCAACCAATTGCAAGTCGTTGCCGAAGGAGGGGCAGGGCAGCTCAACAAGGCTGGCCTCGTCCAGGCGACATTCATTGGCCAGCACATCTCTGCTATCGCATGAAGCTCACTTTGAAAGAAAGGGTCTAGCGCATGCGCTCCCCCCCGCCCCCACCCCCCCTTCTTTGCCTGCATGCCTGCTCATCTTCCCGCCTGCATGCCTGCACTGCCCCCACAGACTGCGCAGAGCAGCGCAGCGGCGCCGCTCACCACTGCCGCTTCTTGCCCACCGATTCAAAGCCTCAATTCCTGTATATTTCCACATTCCTGGCCACTCAATCAGGCCAACAGTGATGCTACTTCAAGCCATCAAAACATGCATATTCTGCAGCCGGGGACAGCGGGAGTGACCGCTGCCGGGTGCGCACGCTCGCTGCCTCCTCTTCACGGCCCGCCTTCCTCGCGGCTGCTGCCGCCGTCCGCGAGCGCGCTTCACACCTCTGGAGGGATCCCCGCCAGCTGCACCCCTGGCGCGGCAGCACGACATCACAGTTACGGGCGCCTGTGGTACAGCCGCCGCCTGCTCGCCGTCAGCTGTCAGCCTCCTGTTCCCCGGCGCTGGCCGCCTCCTCTGCGTCAATCAGCACCGACGCGATGGCGTCCAGCCAAATTGCAAAGTACACAGCAAACCCAGCTGCCAGCAGCGGGTGGGCCGCAAACTGGTCTTCCACCTGCTGCACAAACGCTGCTGTGCCCGAGTCGGGCAACAGGGTGCGCACGCCGTATGCTGCCGCCGCCACCCAACCTGGGGCAGCGGAAGGAGGGGGAGGGAAGGAGGGATGAGAGCGCTGCCTGTCCCACAATGTGCAGTTGCGTGGGTTGCCGCCACCCCCAGCCTCTGCCGCCCAGCCTGCCGCTTCCTTATCAAACAGCATGCCTGCTTGCCTCCCCAGCTGCGACCTGCCCCCTGCCCCCTCACCTGCCACGCCCAAAAGCTGCACCTTTACTAATTTCTCGACTGTCTCCCAGGAGTACTGCACTTGGCAGGGCCAGGGCCAGCGGAATGTGAAGTGAGCACCTGGGCAACAGCAGGACGCCCACAATGCATGCCGCGTTGCACCGCAGACGGTCGGCTGTCGCGCCCTGAGCAAGCAAGCTGTACGAACCGCAGAGTGCTCGTCGAACCGTTCGATGTGACATGCAAGCAGGGCATCTCAGATGCAACACCAAGCACATACCCAGCTGCCCCAGGTGCACCCCCCACCAATGCAGGCTGCTGCCCTCGCCTTGAGCGGCGCATGGGCAGGCAGGCAGAAAGGCGCAGGCGGGAGAAGTTCCGGGGTGCTGAATCGGCCTGGCAGCAGCATGCCGCACAGTGCCTAAACACACCCTGCGGCACGATCAATGCAAGCATGCTGCGGCTGCACCAATCTTTGGGGTGCAGCACCCACACCCGCCCACCTCGTCCGCGTCCTCGCCGGGCCCCTGCCCCGCCTTGTCATCGGGCAGCGCCCCCAGGCGGACGCGGCGCAGGCGCATCAGTGCGCCGCCTGTGCGCTGCTGGCGCTGCACGCTGCTGGTGAGCGTGCTGACAGCAGCTGTGGGCTTGCTGTTGAGGCGGCAGGAGAGCGGGCTGGAGCTGGCGGCTGCGCGGGCAGCCACTGGCACAGCCACAGCATGATCAAGAGGATGGGCCAGCAAGGATCCAGACAACAGCAGCCGCAGGAGGAGGGCGTGGACGCAGACAGGTCGCTGTTTTGAGAGCTTCATGCCAGGGCTGCTGAGTGCTTTCCTCTCTTTCTGCCGCCTGTACCTGGGCAGGTCTCGACCAGCAGACTCCTCAACAGGTCAGGCTGCCGGCCAATGCTGTGGGTCGGTCGGGCAAGTCGAGCAGCCAACCCCTGCACATGGCAGCAGCCTTGGACCCTTCTGAGCCTTGGACAGGGCTTGCACAGACGTGTCAGCCATGTGATGTAAACAAACACGGAGTGGAGTGCGGGAGGGCGGGGGAGAAGGACACAGAGTGCTGCTGATGCATGAAAGCTGGCGCCGCCCGACGGCGGGAGGCGGCGCCAGCGGCCAGGCGGCGGCAGAAAAGAGGGCCAGCAGCTCGGGGCCGGCCTGGAGCAAATCCACCCCTCGCCTCGCAGCGCGAGGTGGTGATGCAGGGATTAGTAAGTAGGGGTCTTATGGCGGGACCAAGCTGGAGCAGCTGATCCGGTGGGCCCCACCCGCTGCTGCCATCAGCCGTGCAATCCACGGCGTGCTGCACTTAAAAGAGAGTCAGGTGGCCTCTGCCGTGTCCTGCTTGCCCTGTTCGCCTGCACGGTGCATCACGGTGCATGCAGCTCCTGCGGGCCGCCCACCCATCTGACTGCTGCTGCTGCCCCGTGGCGGCCTCTCCGCAACACCCTCCCCCGTTCACGACCGCCGCAGGACGTGCACCCCTCGGGTAGCTGCAGCGGTACCAGTTCCGCAGCGCCCGGAGGCGGTACCTGGGGCGCGAGATGAGGCCCCCACGTGTGCTGTGGAGGAGGCTGGCGGCGGCGCCCGGCAGGCAGCACAGCAGGCCGTGCTGGAGGCCCTGCAGCAGTCCAGGTGTGCGCCGCTGGGTGTGTGCGCGCACAATGTTTGTCCGCCACGCCACCCCCACAGCTGTGGACTTCCTCACTTGCGCACCGCACTCGCACACCCCCACCTCTTACCCGCGTTTTCGTGTAGGGGGTTGAGGCCTGGCCCTGGGCCCCACACTTGCTGTGCCTCTTTATAACCGACCTGCCGCAGGTGACTGCAAGCAGTGCTGCAATTACGGCACTCACAAGATTGCCTCCCTCTGGCCTGCCCCCAGGTGCAGGGGAGATGGTGCCCTCCCCCCATGCCGCACCCGTGCGCGCGCCCGCCTGCCTGCCCAGGCCTGCTGGCACTGCACAGCTCAAAGCTTCGTGCTATTGCAAGCATCAGCTTTAAAGGTAGGACTGTGCACGCAGCTGGCTCGGAAACATGCAATTGGAGCAGAGCAAAAGCTGTGAATTGGCACCCCGCCGCCATGGCGCGCCACCTGCCAAGTCAGCGGTCGGGTTTGTCCGCCCAGTCGCCGTCGGCAATAACGGAGCAATGGCAGCGGCGGCATTAGCCGCCGCCAGCCAGGCTGTCGCGTATCACCCCCCAGTCACCCAAGCGTGTCACCTTCTTCTTCTTCTTCTTCAATACGTTGCCGTCAGTGCCGCCACCAGCTTCTGGATGCTCTCCATGGTCACATTCTCCTTCACCACGCGCCGCAGCAGGTCCATTCCGCCCTTGACTGTCTTGATCGCCGGGTTCTTGGCCAGCTCCTTGCGGAACGCCTGCTGGGTTTATGCGTGAGGGCGCTCAATCACCAAGTGCATATCGGGGCTGTGAGGCGGCAGCTGTATCATCTGCTCAGGCAAGAAGTCTGTGTCGGCTCGGGCGGAGGTGTGGGCGCTGGCGTTGTCCCAGCTGAACCTCAGCTGGTTCCCCCACGCCGCAGGGTCGCGCTTGTACAGCGCAAAGGCAGCGCGGTGGATGGCCACCGCCTCTGCCGCCGCCTCCTGCGCCGTCAGGCCCCTGGCCTTCTCGTTCTCCTTCGTCTGCAGGCAAAGCCATGGAGGCAGGTGGCAGTTGCTTATTGGGACAGGGATATAAATAATGCTGACATTCCTATAGGCCTTGGGTCTGACAGCAGGCGCACATTCGTTTGGCGCCGCTGCTGCCGCCGGCACGGGGTCGGGCTGACAGTGCAAGCGGCCAACAAGACGGGCAGCTGGATGCACTGCATCTACTGCGACCCTCGCAGCAGCCTGCCCAAGGGCTGGCATCCACCTTCTTTCTATGCCGCCACAGCAAGCACACTGCTGTGGAGCCTGCCTAACGTGCAGCACATTCTAACTGAGGTGAGGGCGCTTCCAGGGCAAGTTTGGCGGCTTTGTTTTCACCCTCATCCTGGAGCCTGCTGCACCTCGCCTGCCAACCCCCCGGCTGGATGTTGAGGTGGATGGGAGGCAGCACTTTGATAAGGCCATGCATGGCACCACGGCGCAGCAGCGGTGGGATGTTGATCGCAGGAAAGATGTGGCGTCATGGCAGGACGGGCGCTGCCTCGTGCGCCTGCACTACCTTGACTGTGGGCGCTGGCGCCGTGTGCTGCTGGAAGGCGTGCGCCGTGCCAGGCTGCTACAGCGGCAGCGCTTCATCCACTACTCCCCCAGCTACGCCCGCCTGAACAAGATTGGAGCCTACCCAGGTGAGGGGGAGGAGGGATGTGTGAGGCACCCACTCACATAGTGTTTGGACGGGGCTGGCGTAGCCCTTGGTGAAGGAGAGGATGTCCAGCTTGACCAGCCCCTCTGCGGAGCACACCGCCAGGATGTAGTGGATGTAGGGGATCTTGCGCCTGTGATGTGATGGGATGCGGGGGTCTGTGCGTGTGTAGTTGTCTCCGGCGGTGCCGATGAAGGTGCGGGAGGCGGGGACCAGTGGCACGCTGGACTCGTCCACCCACACTACTGACTGCAGGAAGTCTGGCGGTTGGTCCAGCATCTCAATGGCAAATGCCAGGCGCCTCTGCGTCTCCGCTGCAGAGAACTGATACTTGAGCGTCTCATGGCCGAGCCTGATTTTTCGGTCGCTCTCCCGCGCCCGGCGTGCCAGGTAAGCAACGTGGTAGCCTGTGCCACCAGGCTCTTGAGATATGGATGCCTGTTGCAGGCCTGCGGCAGAGGGCAGGCTGGGGCGGCGGGCAGGGGGTGCAGGGGTTTAGATGGGGGCAGCGCTGGACCGTGGCAGAGGAGGTCAGGTGAGGCAGGCGGCGGGGCAGGCGGGGGCGGCAGGCGGGTTGCAAGCGCTGCTCACGTGCTCCCATTCAGTGAGGCGATCATCTTTCCGTGGGAGTAGCAGCCACTAAGGAAGGCATCTGCCACCCTGTGCGCTGCAGCATCGTCCAAGAGCTTTGGCTTGGGCGTGCGCTGGTAGTCGTCGAGCCAGTCCACGCCCGGCGTGCGTTTCTTGTAGTGCTCCCACCACAGGTGAAGGAACTGGTTCACATTGCCGGGCATCTCCCCTGGGCAGATCTCTTCAAACTTGTGTGCAGCAGGGCCGACAGCGCCGCCGCACAGCAGCATGGCAAGCACCGCCGCCAAGCGCACGTCTTGGGCGGCGCGCCACATAGCGGCGGGCGGCGGGCAGGTGGCAGCCTCTTGGGCTGTTTGGTATGGCTATGTGTTAGCCTGTGGACGGAGGCTCAGGCCGCACAAAGATCGCAAACTGAAACGCTTTGAATGGGGGAGTTCTAGAAGGCAGGGGCTGAACTGCAAAGGCGCCAGCTCAGCACAGCCGGGTGGCGCAGCGTGCACAGCGCATGCCCCTTTAAGTGCTCACGCAGCGCTGAACATGTGCACCTTCCCATCTCCCCATTACGCGTGTGCAGGTGTTACCCTCAATTGGTTTCAGAGGGGCAGTGTGCGGGACAGCTTCTCACCCCACCGGCATCTGCCCTTTCCCGGGGCGTTCCCGCGGCGGCGCCGTCGCTGGTGTGCCGCGCTTCAGGTGGGGCTCCCTTTTTTTATTAAGTGCGTGTGTACATGGGTGGCAGAGTTGCTGTGCTGCTGCTGTGGGTTTAAGGTCATGGCTGCAAATTCCTGGGGAAAGTGGCTGGCAAAAACTGTGCGCTGTCCATCAACCCGGGTTGGTAGCCAATAGAAATCTGTAGCTTGCGCGTGTACAAGCGCCCTAAAGGCGCGCAGATCGCTAAAATTGCGAGGCCTGCAGTACACCTTGGCACGTACTGCTGCTGCTGAGCTGGACCCCCGACACCCCGCCGCCCCCTGTAGGAGCGTAGGCCGCTGCTGTCGCCTGTGTAGTATTTATGACTGGCCCCAGGGGGTCTGTTCCAGGCCATCCTGGGCCTGCAGGAGCTAGGGCCCTGGTGAGTGCTGTGCTGCTGTGCTGCTGCGCTCCAGCTGTCCACGTGTGTGGGGCGGCGGCCGCTGCCTGCGGCTCTGTGGTAGTCAGATCTTGGTCAGTGCGTCGTCTTGTTTGTGGAGAGAGGCGGGGCAAATGGCGGCGGCACTCATTTGGTCTGTTGCTGCCGCCGCCGCTGCTGCAGGCGGCTTCTCTGGCTGGGCTGCCCCTTGGAAGTATGCGCGGGGCAGTGCAGTGCGTGGCAACAGCGGCGCAGGCAGCAGGCCTGAGTCCCCAGTTTGCCCCTTGGGGCGAAGGTGGGGGCTGGGAACGGACATGTGCCACCAGGCGCGCCGCTGTCGCCGCCCCTGCCTGCTGGCCTCATGCTGCAGCCTCATGCTCTATTTCCGTACTCGTCTCTGTTACCCTCCAGCCCTGTGTAATCGGAATAGCTGGCTGGCCTGGGCTCGTTGTGCAAGAAGGGGCAGCTTCAGGCTGTCCACTTCTGAGCCTGCCGGGGTGTGCCCCCTTGCGCCCTGCAGGCCGCCGAGGACAAGGCCAAGTGGGCGTACCAGCACACCAAGGGTGGGTGCGCGCCTGGCGGGAGGGGTGGGGGGTGCTGGGGATAAGGAGTTTCAGGCATGGCGCTGCCCAGTTGGGTCTCCACACTCATCACGTGACTGCGCATGCATCCGATGAGAAGTCCTCCCTCCGCTCGTGTCGTTTACGCCAGAGAAGCCGGCTGCCCAGCTGCCTCAAGCTGCACTCAATTGCCTGGCTCTGCAGATGAGCTGGCTGCGGGGCAGGAGCACTGGCGCGAGGCCACGGTGCCGCACACGAGGGAGGAGGCGCTGATGAGCGCGGGTGAGCCAGCGACAGTCGCTTTTCGTGGATGGGTGGATGCGTGGGCGGTTTTCAACACAGCGGCTGCTGGGGGCTGTGAGCGGCGGCGATGTGTCGTAATGGCATGCAGGGGCGGGCATGGTTTGGGGCTCTGCATGAGCCAACCCGAGCCCGCGCCCTGCACCCGTTCTTTCCTCCCGCAGGCATCGTCCCAACTGACACCGAGCGGCGAGTGGGTTGGCCGGCTGGAGCCCTGGGGGGGGCGCCCCAGCCTGGGCCACAGGCAGCGGCCCCTGCTCACCGCACCACCCACCCACTGACAGTGAACAGGGACCAGAGACGATGCACTCCTGTGGCCTGCCGCACATGCAGGCTGCTGTGGGCTCAGGGGCACAAGCGGCCACAGTCAGGCCCACCCGCGCTACCCTCCCCCCTGCACGCTCCGCCCGCAGGCAGCCTACGAGGCGCACGAGGTGCGGAAGGATGAGGAGCGCAACAAGCTGAGGACGGAGGAGGTGGGCTTGCCTGTGTGGATGACACAATCGCATGCATGCTGCGGACACCAACACGAGCTGTGTTGCCTGGGGTCCAGCAGGAACCTACGCTCAAATCGACACGTAGCCGCTCCCACTCAATTTAATTCCTTCTCACACCACCGCCCGCCTTTTGTCACCGGGTTGCATCCCTGCCCACGCCCCTGCAGCTGCTGGGCGAGGCGGCGCTGGCGTACGGGAAGGAGAACCTGGCACCCTCCAGCGTGCGCGGTAAGCCGTCATCACTTGCCTCAGGCTCTGTGGCCAAGCCCTGGCGGGTTGCGTTTGGCACCGGAGGTCGACGAAGTGCTTGGAGAGTGGCAGGCAGGCACGCTGACGGAGGTCAGTTCGTGCTTGCAGGTAGGCCCTGGTGCACCCCTGGCGGCCTGCCTTGCTACATGCCTTGCCCGTGCATCACCGCCAGTGCCTGCTGACTCCCCCGGTAGTTCTGCTTGCCATGGTCCTGTGCCTGCAGATGTGCAGGAGGAGGCAGAGGGAGGGGGCGCGCTGGCCGGCCCGCCCCGCTCCGGCACCGACGGCGGATGTGCTGCCGACACTGCAGCTCAGCGCTGGGCTGCATGTTGGCCGGCGTCCAGGGGGCGGCACACGAGCTGAAGGACGAGACCAAGGTGAGGGGAAGCTCGAAGGAATGGTGGCGCCGGCAGCAGTTGGGAGCTTTGAGGGTACACGGGTGTGGTGGCCCAGTACAAAAAGCCTCATGGGCATTTCAGTTTGCTCAAAGACAGGCCGTGCAAGTTCCGTGTTGCTGCGCAGCTCGCCGCCTACGCAAGGCCTGTGCCTGGCAGCCGGCCGCGTGGGCAGGGCAGGGCCTTGAGCGTCCTACTGCATGAGCTCCCTCAGTGTGCCTTCAGGAGGCGATCTCCCCGTCATCCCCCGCCTCGCTTACGACCCAGGTCGTGCACCGCCTCCTGCAGGGCAGGGCAGTACACGGCTCAAGAGGAAGAGGTGCAGATTGAGCTGTGCAACGGGGCAGTAGTGGCAGGTGGGCATCTTGCGCTCTTGCATATACTGGTGCACAGCCTCATGCAGTACAGGCAGGGCAGGACACCGCCTAGCAGGTTCTCAAACCAACCAAGTGCCGAGAGTCAGCTTAAGCTAACCCTCACTCATGGAAGCTGCCCTGCTGCCTCGCTTGATGGTCAGGCCAAGCAAACCCTCGGCACTTGGTTGATTTTAAAGCAGAGCCTTTCAAAAAGCACCTTCAAAAAGCAAGGAAGCAGGGCAGCTTCCGTGCACCTGCCTCTTGCTTTGTCAACAGCCACAGCTCTGCTTTTGCCTGCAAACATCCTAGCCAGTGGTGCTGGTGCCACTGCCAGCCTTTGAAGCCGTGCTGAAGAGTTGACGGCGTCCCCGTGCTCACCCCGCCCAATCCAACTGAACCATGGTCTGTTGTGTTCTTTCGATACTTGTTTGTGCGTGGAGCTGTATGTTAACGCCTGCCTGTAACCATTAGAAGTGAAGGGAAAGCATCACCTGAAGCCTGGTGCGTGCAGTTTCCTGCACCAGCGCCGGCGGCAGCCAGCTGGCCACCTCCCGCCCATCGCCACTGCTCACTTATGTACGCCTCGTAGCTGCCTGCTTGCACTGCTAACCGCATTGTCCTGGGCGAGATGGCTTACATTGGGCAGCTAGAAACAAGTGCATCACGTGCAGCTGGTGCACCCGGAACAGGCGGGTTGCCAGGTGGCAGCGCATGCAGGGCAGGAGTACAAGCTATTGACGGGCGGATCCGTGAGGCAACAAACTGCGAGGCAGGAAAATTTATATGGGGCCCTGGCTGAGGATGGGAGCCTTTGGCAAGCAGGCAGAGAGAGGGATTCATGAAGCATACACTGAGAGCGGAACATGTCTGCATGCGTGCAACGCAAAGGGCAACCGAAAAAGCCCGGGGGGCAGCAGCGTGTTACCGTCGTACTTTGGAAACTTACAACAATGGAACAGGTGCTGCCAGCTGGGCAGCGGGGCTGGCCGCACTTGCCCAGTGAGGCAGCCGCCGGCCCACACCACATCAAGCGGGGCGCTGGGCCAGCAGCGGCTGGGCGAGGGCGGCGGCGCCCACCGCTGCCCCGGATGGCATGACCACGTTCACACTCATGCCCATCACTGCCGACCTGGCCCTCAAGTCCTCTGCCGCCAGCCCGGCCGCCAGCTGGTGCCCGGCCAGATAGAGCTTGACTTGCTGCACCCCAGCCAGCGCTGAGGCCAGAGCGGGCGACTTGTCGCCCTCGACTGCCTCCCTGCACGGCGGGTGGGTAGCAACTCCTGTGGGGCAGCAGCGGGAGTGCTGAGGCCAGAAGCGGCGGCAGATTGGCACTTGCATACACGCGGCCACCTTGTATACCAGGCTGTTTGTACCTGCTGGCCTGCCTGCCCAAGTGAGGCAGCCCGAGTGAGCCTGCCCACCTGATTTTCACCAGCTTGAGGAACAGGGCGCCCACGCTCTTCATGGACAGGGTGTCCTCGATCTCCGCCAGGTGCAGCGTGTCGCCAACCAGCCAGCCGGCGTCAATTGTGAGGTAGTCCTGCGCGGCAGGTGGTGGGAGGGGGAACAGTGATGTGTGCTGGCGGTGAGCGTGCCGGGCAGCAGTCGTGCTGGGCAGGGGCGCACGCTGGCTGAAGGCATGGCCCCGGCATAGGCTGCAGATACATGGCAGGGGCATCCAGCGGATGCTGAGGTGCGCAAGAGGTGCCAAGGCAGCTGCCAGAGCGGGAAGCGCTTGCTGTCCAGCTGAATACGAGCAGGCCTTCTCTCAGCATCAAGACTGCTGCCCATTCAGCTCCTGAGGCGTCCTGCTCTCGATTCACCGTCCCCTGCACAACCCAGAAGGGCCTGCACCCCAGCCAAATCCCTTGCACCTGCCCACCCACCACGCCCTCTTGCGCTTCCTCCCAATCCCCTGGGCCGCACCTGGCCATCCTTGCCCTTGAAGTGCAGCTTGTACAGCAGCGTCACCGCGGCCCCGGGATTCTCGGTGACGACGAGCGTCTGCACACATGCCACCAGCTGCTGCTCATCGCTGCCGCGGGGGATGGTCGGGGTAGCCTGCTTGCAGGAGGAGGCACACGGGGCAAGGCTGCTGATGAGTTGAGGTTCGGTCAGCAAGGCTGCTGACGAGTTGGGCTGTCCCCGCATGCCTGCTGCCTGCCCACCTGCCCATCACAATTGGGTAGTCCAAGAGGAGCTGCCCGCTACTCCTCCCCACCCCATGCAGCCCCACACCCAGCCCCCTCCTTCCTGTCTGCAATGCAAGGCGGCAAGGCTGCCAACAAGTGGACAGCAAGCTCTGTGCTGCGCAAGCCGGCATGTAAACTAGAGGCACACCTGGAAGAGGCGCACCTGGGCAATGGGCGTGCGGAAGGGCGGCATGAGCAGGGTCACTTCCCCGCCCTCCGGCAGGTCGGCAATGTTGTCGACGATGTCATTCTCAGACGTCAAGAATCCTATCGCCCCCGTCGCTTTCAACAGGCGGTTGATGGTGCCCTGGCCCATGTCACCGAACGACAGGACGACCTCGTTGGGCAGCCTGACCGAAACCTTGTTGCGGGTGGGCGGGCGGGTGGGCGGGCGGGTGGGCCGGGACTGCGAGCCGCCGACAGCCTTGTGCTTGGCTGCCAGCACCATCAATCGCTGCCCACGGCGCGCCCGTGCCCCTGCTGCCCGGTATGCGAGCGTGGGGCGGCAGCCGGGCGGCTGCAGCGCGCACTGGGCGAGGAGCAGGCCCATGAGCTCGGTCTCGTGGGAAGCAGGGCCAACGGACGGGAAATAGAAATAGACGAGTTCTGGAGAACTGGCGCACCCTAGCCCAAAAATACTGGCTGTGCACGTGAGGCCAGATGTAGCTAGAAGGCCGATACCCTGTCACGGCCTCCGTGCGCTGGCAGAGAGTATGAAGCGGGGAATCGCAACACAGCGGGCACAGCAGCATGCGCCTTGCGCCAGCTCACCGCCCGGCCGGCGGCGCCCGCCAGATTGTAGCCTCTAGCAGCGGCTGCAGCGCCATAGCCCCCAACAACCGGAGGCCTGGATCAGCACGCAGATCTCTCTCAATCCAGGCAGGCATGGCAGCACGCAGCCCCGATGCGCCTTGCGGTTTGGCAGCACGCCCAGCGCCCCTGCGGCCGCCCATGTTGTGCCACACATCCTGCCGCCGCCCCGCCCCCCGCCCTCCCTCCCTCTACGTCAGTTCCCTCCACGTCAGCTCCGCCGCATCGACGGGTGGGTTTATGGGGTGACAAAGGGGTAGGGCTGGGTCCGGGATGGCGTGGGAGACGCAGCGTCTCCAGCCAACCCACCAACGGTGGCCTCGGCGCTGGCCGGCGTGCGGCACGTCAAGCTCTCCCTGGGCGGGCAAGGGCTGGAGGCTGGGCTGACGATGGAGCAGATGCTGGAGATGACGGCCGCGGCAAGCATACACCTGGTCCTGCCATCAGCGGCAGTGTGGGGCGCCGTGGGCGCCAGCCCCCCCCCCCCCCGCCCGATCATGCGCCAGCTCCCAGCTTGAGTGGCTGTGGGCCAGCTGCTGCCTGGCTGGGCAGCTGCCAGCCCCGCTGCCCAACTTGCAGCACCCTTTCCATTGTCAAAGAGCAGGGCAGTAGCATGCCGCTGCCTCCACAGCCTCTGGAGGGTTGCCCTTGTTATGAGCTGCACACGTGCACATGTGTTCCGCTCCCTCTGTGTGCTTGCCGCATGCCTTCCTCTCTCTGCCTGCTGAACACCCCAGGCCCCCATTTTGAATTTCCCTATCAGCTACACAGTGCGCTGCCTCTCAAGGATCCTCCCATCACTAGCTGCTCACCCCCTGCGATGCACTGCCCCCCAGGCAACCTGTAGTTGCATGCAGCCGCCTGCTCCTGGTGCCACGAGCTGCATTTGATGATTGCTTGCCTGTACCCTGTGAGAGCATCAAAGTTACAAGACATACATGTGCGCATAGCGCAGGCGGGGCCTTTGTTTAAGCATGTGCTCCTCTGCCACGTCATCGGTGATCGGGCAGGGGCTGGTGGCGTTACCGCTGGCGTGCGCCGGCAGCCGTTCGCCTTGTGCACCCAGTAGAGTGAGCTAGGGCACTGCCAGGGAGGGGAGAAGACAAAGAAGGCGAGTACGACATTGGGAAAGGCCTTGTAATGTTGAGGAACCCAGCAGAGGCGTGGGCCCCCGTTGCTGCCCACACTGTGGTCACGGGAGGGGTGCACGGGCGGTGTGGTGGTTGGGGCGGGGTTGTGGTGCGTATCCGGGAGGAAGCTGGGTGCCGGGGGAGTGTGAGTGTGAGTGTGCGGTCTTGTGGGCTTGCAGGCGGGCAGGGGGTGGGCAGCAGGGTACGAGAAAGGGAAGGGGGGAGGCAAGGCTGGGCAGTGACCCAGAAGAATAAGAGGGGAGGGGAGGCGAGGCTGGGCAAGCGGCCAGGGGCACGGGTTGGCTGGGGAAGCTGAGAGTGGGGCAGGCATGAGAGGGCATCTGAGCAGCAAGTTGAGGCCCTCCTAGGCATCTGGCTGCCTTACCCCGCCTAGAAGGTCTGCCCCGCCGCCCGCCCACCAGGCCGCATGCACCTGCACCAGCGTGTCGGCCATCGCCGGCAGCAGGCCTGCCGCCAGTGCGAGTCCCTGAACAAAACACTTGCTGTGACCGCTGGCCATGGCCCTCTCCAGACCATGCATGGAGGTATCATCTGTCCATCTTGTCCAACAGCCCACCTGGGCATTCAAAAAGGAATGTAGAGGGAGGGTGAGGTACTGTGGCAGGGGGGAAGTTGAGCGGGCACACCAAGGGGGCGACAGGTGGGCAGCACAAGTCAGAAGTGCCAGCAGCTCTCAGCTGGCAGGCCTTTCAGCAGCTTTTCCCTGTGCAGACACTCGGGGTGCTTTAATGCGCAGGGCCGGTGTGTGTGCCGGCATGCTATGCCAGGCCAGCGGTGGTGTGGCGCGGCTGCTGGGCTTTCTGACGGGGCGGCGGGTTGGCGGCGCATGCTGCTGGACGCTCGCCCATGCTTCTTCTGCCCGCTCGTGTGTGATTTCTCGCTTCCCAGAAAGGTCTGTAGGCACACACAGGCGGTGAACGCTCGGCGCTTCGAGCAACACCTCGACACACACGCAGTCAGTTTTGGCTAGGCTGCGTCAGTTTCCCAGGACTCGTCTACTTCTATCTCCCCTCCATTGGCCCTGCCGTTCCCACGAGACCGGCCATGAGCCCGCTCCTGTCTATTGCCCCGCGCGCGGCTGCACCCCAGTGCGCGCTGCTGCCGGCCGGCCCCCGCCCCATGCTCGCATACCGGGCAGGGGTGCGCCGTGGGCAGCGAGTGCTGGCTCCAGCAGCCAAGCAGCAGAGTGCCAACGGCGGCGGCGCGCTGTCCCGCCCCAAGCGCACGAACATGGCCATCAAGCTGGTTGGAGGGCAAACCGCCTTACTCAAAGATGCCTCTCAGGGCTCTCTCACAAGGTGGCTGGACAAGACAGGCGCTGTGGGCTTCACGATCCCCGGAGACCCCACCGTCTACGACCGCATCGAGCACGTTCCAGAGGGTGTGCAAGTGGAGCTGGTGATACCCCCACTGCTTGCGCCCAAGGACCAGGTGCGCCTTATATTCCCTGCACGGCTTGCATGGCACACACTTGGTATCCACTTGGCAAAATCCGTGCTGCCTTGTGTTGCAAACAGGACAGAGGGGGCATTATCATCATGGGATGGGGAGGAGTAGCGGGCAGCTGCTCTTGAGATACCCAATTGTGGTGGGCAGATGGGCAGGCAGCGGCAGGCGCACTTGTCCACATCCTTGATTTCCAATCCCAACTTCCTTGCCTCCTCCTTCTCTGCGCAGTGGCAAACGCAGCTGAACGACATTCAGGGTACCCTGGTCAACGCCGGACGCGGCAGCGAGCTGGAGATGGCGGCGTTTGTGGAGAGCTTTGCCCGCACCGAGAATCCCGGTGCCACACTCACGCAGCTGGACATGGACCCTTTCAAGGACAAGCATGGCCAGGTGCGGCGCGGAGGATTGGGAGGAAGTGGAAGCGGGCGCTGTGGGTCGGTAGGCTGGCACGAGGGGTCGGGCGGTGGTGTGCTGAACTGGAGGTCCCACAGTTGTGCAAAGGCGGGGACTTGAGGGCAAGAGGCCTCATGAACTGATGGGCAGTAATCTTGTTGTTGGGCAGAAGTCCTGGTATTCACTGGTCAGCTTTCCGCCTGAGCAGCTGCCCTGGGACATGCGGATGGCTCTGCCATGTGTGCCAGCCTCAGCTGCAGCGGCCATGCTTTCAGCATGCGTGCGCCTCTGCCCAGTACTCACCGCCAGCAGCGAACATTATTGTTCCCCTTCCACCACCTGCTGGGCAGGACTTCATACAGGTGGACGCCGGCTGGCTGGCCGGTGGCACGCTCTACCTGGGGGAGTACAAGGCCACCCTGTCCCTGGGTCACGTGCCCGACATTATGGACAAGGTGCCGAGAATCAGGTGGGCAGGCTCATTCGGGCGGCAGGCCAGCAGGCAGGCAGACCAGCAGGCACACGCAGCCTGACCGCCAAGGTGGCTGCGTGTGTGCAAGGGCCGGGCTGGTGCCTGTTGTGGCCTCTGCACTCTTGCTGCTGCCATATGGGAACTGCTACCCACCCCCGTGCATGCCTCCCTGCGCAGGGAGGCGATCAAGAGCGGCACGTCCCCCGCGCTGGCCTCGGCGCTGGCCGGTGTGCGGCACATCAAGCTCTTCCTGGGCGGGCACAGCCTGGAGGCTGGGCTGAGGAAGGAGGACATGCTTGCAGCAGCGGCAGGGGAGGGCATTGCCCTTGTCATGCCATCCGGGGCAGCGGTGGGCTGCGTGGGCGCCGTCGCCCCCACCCAGCTGCCCGTGACCTAGCGCACCGCTTGATTGCCTTTGGGCAGCTGCTGTCTGGCTGGGCAGCTTCTATCCCGGCTGCCCAGTTGGCAGCACCCTTTCCACTGTGTATGGATAGGACAGTGACATACCGCTGCCCCCTTGCCCGTCTCTGTTGCCCTTTTTCAACTGACACCTACACACGTGTTCCGCTCTCAGTGTATGCTTGCCACATTCCTTCCTGTCTGCCTGCCGCATGCCCCCAGCCAAACACCGGGCCCCATTATGGATGTTTCCTAGCAGGCGCACAGGCCTTTGCTTCTCAACAACCCGCCCGACCCTGAATGCACCTTCACCTCCCTCACCCTCTGGAACCTCGCGGCCTTGGCTCAAGCACAAACGGCAACCGATAGCCTTCCTATGCCCAGGTGGGGGCTGAGTGGGGGCTCTCGGCTGTCTGGCAGCTGCCGCCGCTGCTGCTGGCCCCGCTGCTGCTGTCCCCGCACACTTGCTGTTGCTGATCATGCTTGTGGCAGATGCTGTGCCCTGGCGGGGTTGCGGCTGCACGGCGCCTGTCATGTTTTGCTGGCCCCACTTGCCGCTGTTCACCAGCTGGGCGCTGTGCAGAGCAGCAGCAGCTCCTGGGCCCCTGCTGCCCAGCCCATCCACGTCTCAACGCCCTCTGGTTCTCCTCACTCGCGTCCCCTCTCCCCCCCCGCAGTGACGACGCCCTCTGGGCTCTGGACGGCCTGGCCTCTGGCAATGACGCCACCGCCCGTGAGTCTCTGGCCACCCTGGCAGAGATCTGCTCCTCCCCGCGCGGCCGCCTGGCGCTGCGCAGCGGGCAGCTGGCAGTGGACGTGCTGGCGGCGGCAGGTGCGACTGGATCGTTGAGAGTATATAATGCATGTGCAGTCATGGCCTTGCGCACTGCTCAACGTGCCGGCAATAACATGCGCGTGCGCCCCTGCCCGCCTGCCTGCGGCATTGCGGCGCCTCCCGCCCGCCCAGTAGACATGCACATGGCTGCAGTGCGCCCCCCTTTCCGTGTGCTGCACATCTCAACCCTGACACCTGTCGTCAGCCCTGCGCCCCTCCCTGACCTGAACACGTACATCTCTATTTTCAGGGACCCTTTGCTTTTGGTGACGCTTGCTGCCCTGCCTTTCCTCTGCATTCCCTGCTCCACCCGCCCCGCCCCGCAGGATCCTTGACGCTGGCTTCTGACCCGGTGCAGGCGCTGGGTGCGGCCACTATGCCGCTCTGCTTCTGCCAGGCTGATGCTGACGCCGCCTTGCTGGGGCAACAGGAGGTGGCGGCAGCTGCGCCGCAACCGCTGCAGGTGTGCGCGGGGGTGGCGGGCGCAGCAGCAGGGAAGAAACCCTGCCTGGGCCTCGCCTGCTTCCGCTGGATGTGCCAAACTGGAGGCCGGGGGCCAGCATTTGCCTTCCCCTGCAGCCCTGCAGTCCTGGGTCCCCTCACCCCGCCCTTCTACTCCTCTACATACCGACTCCCCCTGCCTGCCCTGCAGCTTTCCAGCTCGCTGGAAGCAAGCCGGGCCGCCACGCCTGCTGCTGGTAGCGGGGCGGCCGCCAGGCTGGCGGCGGTGCTCAAGGAGAGGCCTTACTCACTGCAGCTGCCTCCGAGGAGCGCGGCAGCCCGCTGGCGGTGGCGCTGGATGCTCTGGCAGGTAGGGCTGGGTGGGGCGGCTGGGTTGGTGGGTGGGGCCAGCCAGGCTGGGGTGGGGCGGGTTCCCAGTCATCCGAACTGAGTCTCACATCCAAGATGCGCGCCTCTTGCTGGCATGGCCTCCTGGCTGGCTGCCTCCCCACCCGTCCAACCACCCCTGCCTGCCTGCAACTCGCTGCCTTTGACCGTCTGCCTGCACGCCTGCATGCGCATGGACCCCCTGCAGACGTGCTGGATCCCTCCAGACCTCGCTGCACGCCGACCCTCTGACAGCGGCGCTGCGAGAAGCGGGGGGTGCTGCAGGCAGCCGTGCAGGTGCAGTGAGGGAGACACTGCTCTGTGCCACCCGTGCCCCTGCTGCCTCCCCTGCCCCCTGCATGCGCCGCTCCCTGAACTCTGCTCACCTCTGCTAGCAGCCAGCTGACCAGGTTGTTTGATGTCATCACTCGGCCCTCATCCCCGCCCATGGGGTGCAGGTGGCGGCGGAGCACGCGGGTGGGGGTGGGCGCGGGAGCGCTCACCCACACCTCCCCGACCATCCAGACTGTGCGCTCGCTGTGGAGGCTGCACAAGTGAGCGCGATGCCGCTTGTTCTGCTGATGGAGGCTGCAGCTGTACTGCTGATGCATGTGCTGCATTCAGAGTGAAGCCCCACTACCATGGCGTAATGGAAGGGCAGAGCAGGAATGGCCCCGCGCGTGCCGGGCGTTCAGCGCCCACCACTGCACGCCGGCTGCCTGCCCTCCAGCCCCACCTTGCCGTGCCATCATCCCGAGGGCCACCTCCCTCATAGTGTGCGCCACCCTTTGCCCTGCCCCCCAACCCCCGCAGGGCGCTGCACCTTCTGGCGAGCGCCTGCTTTGCCTGCCCCGAGAATGAGGCAAGCCTGCTGGAGGCCACACTCAGCACAGGCATCCCGCCCATGGTCGCCACCTCGGGTATGTGCACGCTTCAAGGGCGCATAGCTGCTGCTGCTGCCCTGCCGGCACTGCACAGCAGGCAGCTCTCCGGCTGGCTCTCTTTGTGTGGGGCTGCTGCATGGCTTGCACTATAAGAGCGCGTTGCTCTTGGCTGGGCTCTCTTTGGGTGGCGGTGCTGCCCTGCTGGTGCCCAACATTGGACGACTTTTGTGTGGTTTGCGGAGGAGGAAGAGATACAGGCATCAGGCATCCAGCTATGAGCACGATGCATGCGCCCACCCTCTGCCTACCTGCCTGTGCACTCCTGCCCTTGCAGGCTTTGTGGGCTGGCTGGTGCAGCAGCTGGCGCTGCTCTCATCCCGGGCATAAAAAAAGGTGGGCGGGTGGGCCCATGGGTGGGTGGAAGGCGGATGGCATGACAGGGTGGGCTGCCTTCGAGGGTGGCTGTGCGCGTGCGCTGGCTGGTTTTGTTGGGGTTGTGGATCTCTGCTCGGCCTCCTGGCAAGGCCTTGGCAGCCAGTTCATTGCCAGGCTTGAACCCTGGTGGGTGCTCTGCCTACTGCTGCTGCTCCTGGGCCCTTCATAGCACCTTCTGTCGCCACCAGTCGCCCCCCACGCGCCTGGCATCCATGTTTTGTTGCCGTCCCCTCCCCCACTCACACACGCAGGATTGCCTGCGTGCCCTGCTGGCCGTCCTGCTGAACGCCACCCAGAACAACCCGGCGGGCTGCGCCGCAGTGGCGGCGGCGGGGGTGCTGCAGCCGGCGGCGGCGGTGCTGGCGCAGCTGGTGCGGGGCGGGCCCAAGATCAAGGGTGAGCGCTGGGGGCTGGGGTGCAGGGCTATCTTGCTAACAGTGCTAATTCTGGGGAGGCTATGGCTGAGGTCTATCATGTGGGCAGCTTCTGCGCGGTAGAACACGTGGGCACCTGCCGCGTGCTGCCACAGTTCTGCCAGGGTAATGCGCTGGGTGCATTCACGTGATTGCCAAGCTGGCTGTCATGCGGGCATGTAAACAGCAGCGCCCGCGCTCCCTACCATGCAGGCGTTGCAGCGGGGGAGGGGGAGCTGACTGCGTGGCACGACGTGCTCAGGTGGGCGGTGCCGGTGGGAGAGGGCGCATGCATGCTGCCACTGCTCCTGGCTCCTGGCAAGGCTTGGGCGTGCCTTCGCTTTCTATCCGCTGCTGCCAACCACCATCCCTGACCATGCTTGCATTACCGTCCCATCTTGTTCCTTTGCAGCACCTGCATCGCCCTCTTCATCAATCTGGTGGAGCAGGAGCCCGCCTGGCGCCAGCAGCGGCGCCAGCTGGAGCTGCCTGACCCCGCGCCCGCCCCAGCTGCCGCTGTGGCCGCGCGCGTGCAGCTGGCGTCGCTGCTGTGCGCGCTGCTGGCGGTGGTGGCGCCCGCGGGTGGCAGGCCGGGGACACGCCTCGAGGTGGTGCGGGACAGGGGTGGGAGTTGGGCCGGGAGTGTGGGGCTTGAATTTGAAACCCGCGGGACGCTGTCTGCAGCAGCACCAGCAGCAGCAGTCGTTTGCCAGTGACTGCTCAACCTGCTTGCTCATCTGGCCCTCCGGCACCCTGTGCGTGCATCCTGGCCCTCGCCAGCAGACCTGGCGCGGCGAGATCACGGCAGACTGCCTGGCGATGAAGGAAGACAGGGACCGCATCGGCCTCTGCCTGCTGCGCCTGCTGCGCCAGCTGCTGCGTGACGGCTTGCCCTGCTGTCCACCTGCGTGCCTCCCCCTGCGCCCCAACGGTGCATGGCCCGCACCTCCCATCTCAACCTCGACTTCCTCCCATGTATGATCTTATCACAGAGCGTGGAATCTTACATAGAGCGGCGCTGGTTTAGAAAGCTGCCGGAAGAAGCGAAGCGGTGAGGGCGGGGGGCGGGCACCAAAGGGTGGCTCGTTCCAACTGCTTCATCAACTCGGTTCCCTCCGCACCGTGCGGATTTGCACGTGGCACGTTGATTGTGAGATCACCATGCAAAGCTGCAGCTACCCCATGCCCTACCTGTACCTCTGCTGCGGCAACAGAGCCGAGGCAGGGGGGTGAGATGGCGCTCCCAGCGGTGGATTCAGTACAGTTGCAGTAAAATTAGACTTACAGATTGCCTTGTGTCTGCTCAGTCCAAATCGATCGGTGAGAAGTAGGCGTAGATTTGGTGTCTTTGTGGTTCTCAGCCGTTGTTACTCCAGTCTTGAACACAGCCATGCTGGGGCGGGTTGGCGGGACGGGCAGCGGGAGCAGTACACCGCTTGCCTGCCAGAGCGGCAAGCGCCTCGTTTCATGGCACTCTCGGGCTCAGCCCACATTCCCAGGTTGCATAATCCGCAATCCCGCCTGTGTGCCCCACACCGCGCCATGCAGCCCTGCGGCAGCTCTGCAGTCGCCCAGGCGCCTGCTATCACGATCGCAGCGCTTCCAGACGCGGTACTGGTTGCCGTGATGGAGCGCTTGGAGCTGCTCCAACGGTGCGCCGGGCGCTGTGGCGGGAGGCTGTGGGGGGGAGGCGGGCGGGGCCCGGGAGCCCAGCCCAGCAGCAGGGTTTGCGGCAAGAGTAGGGCGGGAGGTGCGCCAGGGCCACAGCCCCCGACTCCCCACCTCTGCCCCTGCCCTGTGCACCCGTATGCAGTCATTGGAACGCTGCGCGGGTCTGCCGGCGCTGGCGGCGGCTCGTAAACAGCCCGCCGCTGCTGCGCCTCCTCACCTTCAGCACCCCCGTTGAACGCGCGCACTTGCTGCCTGCGCTCCGCTCCCTGGCGGAGTGGCTGGCAGTGCGCGCGGCGCCGCACGTGCAGCAGCTGAGCATCAATGTCTTTGATCCGGAGGATGAGGGTTTGAGCGAGGCAGAGGAGGAGGAAGCCGCCGTGATTCTGCCAGCGATGCTGGCGGCCTGCGGCTCCGGCCGCCACCTGCGGCAGCTGTATGCCGAGATTCGTATCTGCCCGTTGTACGCCGGCAGCTGCATGGCGGCGCTTGCCAGCAGCCTGCGCATCCTGACACTCAGCAGCTACCACCGAATCACACTGGGCGACCTGCGAGCCCTCACGTTGCTGCGTGAGCTGCACGTGGATGGCAGCGTCACCCCCCAGCCCCCCGCCCACCTGCCCGCCTCGCTCACCAAGCTGCATCTGAAGAACAGCGACTCGGCGGCGCCACAGGTGACACGTGGCCGCTGCTCTGCACTTTGCACTCTGCATGGTGGGTTGCAGGTGCCAGGCCAGCGGGGCCTCTGCTCAGGCTCCTGCCTGCCTGCCTGCCGGCCGGCCAGCCTGCCTGCCTGCCTGCCTGCCTGCCTGCCTGCACGCCTGCCTGCCTGCACGCCTGCCTGCCGGCCGGCCCCCTGTGAGCGTTGGCGATGACGCGCATATCGGCCTGGCCATTGCAGCTGCACCTGTCTGTCACCTCTGCATTCGAGCTTGCTGACCTGGCATGCTGCGCCGCTGTGACGTGGCACCCTTGCCCCGGCACATATACAGACACCCTGGACCCATCCTGAGGTTTAAACCACTCGGCGTCTCGCCGCCTGCCTGCCCCTGCCCGCAGCTGGGAGCTCTCACTAACCTGTCGGATTTGTCGTGCTCGAGCGTCGCTTGGGAGCGCGACGCCTTTGACCCGCTGGCACGGCTCAACAGCCTGCGGCGCCTCAGCCTGAGCTACTGCCCCCACCTGCCCGCCTTCCTCTCCCGGCTCACATCCCTGGAGGCACTCACCGTCCAAGTGGAGGGCCACGAGTTTGCTCTCAACGGCTCTGCCGGCATACTGCAGGCGGCGCTGCCCCACCTGACATCGCTCTCCTACTTGTGCCTCGTGCGGGTGCCCAACCACATGCACCCGCCAGCAGAGATTGCCGGGCTGGCCCAGCTGCGGCGGTTTGCTTGGCTGGGAGCGCCCAGCCTGGGTGCCGCGCTGCCCACCGGCCCCTGGCTCTCCACCCTGCAGCGCCTGGCTGCTCCAGCGGCTGTGCTGGCCAGCAGCCTGCAGCAGTTGGATGCAGCACAGCAGCTGGAGCAGGTGGGCATTTTCCATTATGCCGGCCACTTGCCCCTCGACTGCCAGTCGACCGCAGCAGATGTGCGCGCTTTGCTGAGCTGGGCGCAGCTCCACCCCAGCCTGCACCGCCTGGTGCTGGATGAGCTGCCCAAGGCGGCAGGCTCCAATGCTTTCCACCTGCAGCGCTGCCGGCCGGCGCTGCACATCCAGCTCACCGACAGTGACGTGGCCAGTGCTGTCCTAGACCTGGCCACACCCTAGCTGCCTCTCCCGCCTGGCCCTTGTCAGTTGCTTCTGCCAGCACGCGCTTGCCCAGGCCCTTGTCCCAGCAACTGCTCGACACATGCATGCATGCAGTTGCCCGCCCGCGCAACCATCCATTGACCCGATTGTACGCATGTTTACTTACACATGCCGCCTTGTAACACTCTCTCTCTCTCTCTAACACACACCGGCATCTGTCAAATCAGGTGGCAGGGGCACCTCTGCTTGTGGGACAGCGGCTCTGCCCGCGTGCGCTGCCTGCTTGCTTGTGCCTGCCTGTTCAACGCCACCTATGCAATAGCAAAGGCAGCACAATGGTCTGCATCGCCTCCGATTGTGAGCGAAAATTGATCAAGGAGGCGGGTGAACAGCCACACCGTATATAACATATATGTGGCGGCTGCAGCACAGGAGTGCAGCTGCTGCATCGGCCCGCAGGGCAGGGTGAGGTACATGCGCATGTGCGCCCAACTGCCGCTGTTGCATGACGCCTGCGCTACTTGCACGTGATCCTGAGTTGCACACGTGGTGAACCTTCCGGACCTCATGGCGCGGATCAGCATGTGCGGCCGCTGGCTGGAGTGGCTGGCGGAGCGGCGGCCCGAGCGTGCCGCCTGCCTGACGCTACTGCATGCCTCCCCCTCGTCCACTGAGTTGGTCCGCAAGGTCATACCGACCAGCTCTCAGGTTGCAGTGGCAGTCCTGGCCGGGGCGGGGGCAGTGGAGGAGCTGCCCTGGGAGCAGGTGTGCCCCGGCTGAGCTGCAACAAGCAGGCGGTGGTTGGTTTACAAATGCAACCTGGTCTGGATTAGCGGCTGCCAGTGTATTGCGCAGTTCTTCGTTCTTTGGCCCTCTAGAAGCTGTTGTTGACATCACTTACCCTCTGTGCACCCCTCCGCCCCACTGCTGCTCACATTGTGACTGCTAACACTGCCTCTCCGCGTCTTTTCTGCATGTATATGAGTCTGCATTTTTATGGTGATTCAACAATGCAAAATCACTATTTGCAACTGAACTGGACAGAACTCACCCGCGTCCTTCGCAGTGGCTGCTCCTGCCAAGAGTCCTGGGCTGCCGTGCCGCTGCCGCCGTCGCTGTGCCATGCTGGGCAAGGCGAGTGTCATGGCTGGCGTATGCGTCCGCAGTTGCTCAAGACTGCGCTCCGAGACGAGTAGCTGATCGCAGGCTCACGAGCGCCGCACTAGGGAGAAACACCTTCCCTCCCCTCGAGCGATGCGAGCTGTCGCCGCTTCTGCTGCGTGCCAGACGCAGCTACGGCATAAAAGCAGCAAGTCGGCAGCGCGCGTACCCCGTGTCCAGCCGCACAAATGGACGCTCGACGCGCCCTCCTGGCGCCGCCTCCAGGGCGCGGCCCACCGGCCGCTGGTCGCCCTGGCTGCGACACCCAGCAGCCAGCAGCCTGGCGGCACCAATAACAGCTCGCCCTCAGAACCCATAGACGACCCGCGCTTGCCATACCAAACGGTGGTGAGCTGTCGATCGGTTGCTGGCACCAATTATCTGTTTGTGCTGCCCCGGGTGTCGGCGCCAGCTGCCCCCGCCCCCAAACACCGCCTGGCCCTGCCCCCGCTGCTGCAAAGCAGCTTGACCTGCTGAAGGCCGCGGCACTAGTCCTGCTGTCTCCCCTGCTGCTGGTGGGCACTGTGCTGGCAGTGGATCCACCGCAGCGCCCAGAGACAGCCCCTGAACGCAGCAAGCACAGACTGCTGGGCTTCTCCATCTGGGCAGGTAGGGTAGGGTACTGCAGGAGGGCACTGTAGCGGGCTGTGGCCACAGCAGGTTTAAGCACCGGGCTGGGTGCGCCCCTGGTTTCAAAGAGCAGGCTTGCCATGCGCATGATGTATCCAACAGCAGGGCATCAAGCCGTCTGGTGCCCACCGGCGCCTGCACAGACTCTGCTACCCAGGCCACCGTCCGCCGCCATCTGCTCAGCCCCGCTCACCGCTGCCCTGCCCGCCCTGTCCACCCTGGGCTGCAGGCTTCTGCGCCCTCATGTGGCGTGCCCTGTCCACAGGAGCTGCGCTGCTGGCTACGCTGGGTGCACCGCCTGCGGTGGAGGCTTTCGTCGACGCGCTGCTGGGCAACGGCCGAGTGGGCCAGGTGCGCGGGCGGGGGGGCAGTGCAGCAGCGTGGCTGGCAGGGCTGCCCTGCTATTGACCTCGCCAGTGCTGCCTCAATGTTGACCACGCCCGGCACCAACTGCCCGCTGGGCACCCCTCTGGCCTACCAGAGGCACATACCCAAACAACCAAGCACCCGACCGGCCGCAGATGCTGGCCCCGCTTGCTGCGCTGCTGCCAGCCCCCCGGGTTTCGCTCCTCGCTCCTCCGTGCATGCATACATCGCGCTACCGCTACACCCGCCGCTGCCGCAGGTTCTGGCCGCCTGGAGCGCTCTGCCTGTCCCACCCAGCCCCGCCATGCAGCTCCTGTTCATTGCGGCTGTGTATGGCTACTATCGAGTCATGTACTGGTTTGAGTGGTGGCACGACGCCACGTTTCCAGGCACCAGCTTCCACGGCGGGCAGGCGCTCCAGACAGGGCCACAAAGCAGCGAGGGGGCCCGTCTCATGCGCGTGTACTGGGGGCCGCACGCCTGGGCGCTGCTGTGGACGTTCATTGTGGCATTTTCCCCGTTCAATCTTGCGGGCCCCAAGGGCCTGGCCCGGCTGCAGAGCTGGCTGCTGCGGCACAACATTGTGCTCATCGTCAAGTGACAGCCACACCCAGGCGCACCCTGACGGCTCAACACATTCATGCCACTTGCTCCATTCACTCACACCTGCATGTCACCCACTGGTGCAAGCTTCTTCACTGTGGTTTCCCCATGTAAGCAACGACTGATAGAGTGATGCATCCCATCCCAGCGCGACTGGCTAGACAGGGCTTGGATGTTGGGCGCGCTGTGGCATGTGCTGCGCATGCTGTGCTGTGCTTGTTGGCGGCACCCACCTGCTTGGGTGTTGTCAGAAGTGGGGATGGCTTGGACGCCATCGCTTGCACGGGCTCGGTACTGTTGGGGAGAGTACTGCGAGGGCTTTTGGCAGAGGGCTTGCGTTTGTAAAACTTCAAGTGGCGGCGGTCCCCCCAGCACAGGGGGTGGGCGTGGTTGGTGTGGAGAAGAAGCGGCCAGGGGAATGCGGCGGCGCGGCAACTGCTGAGGGACCTGGTGCGAGTCAGGATGAGTGATTATGTTGCAATGCGCACTGCGAAAGAGCCTAACCCAGATAGAACCGTTTGATCTGGCTGCGCTGGGGTGCTTTGCTGCCGCCGCCGCCCCTTGGCATGGGCAATGTGCTGGGAAGGCTCGGTGTCGGACGTGGTGTCCATCAACCGCCGCCTGGTAGTGATCGCGAGTTGAGGGCTGTCCAAAGCCTCGCGACCCGCCCGCAGGCGAAAACCCGCTTCCTCTCCTCGAGCAATGCGCGCTGTCGCCGCTTCCACTGCCTCTCAGACGCCTCTTTGTCACAGAATCAGTGTAGCGGCGGTCCGTTCGCCCCGCCACAAGCCCCAGAGCCGGGTTGAGGCACCCTCCTGGTGCCGCCGCCCGGGCGCCGCCTCAACCCGGCGGCTGGTGGCCCTCGCCGCGCCGTCGAGCAGCCAGCAGCATGATGACGCCTTCAATAGCTCACCTTCAGACCCCAGCGGGGGACCGCGCTCCCCATATCAAGCGCTGGTGAGCTCCAGCGCTGGCTAGCCGCCTGCCTGCTCTGCTGCCCTGGCCGCTGTTGGCAGTACTCTGTGGCAGGCAGGCCGCTGACCCGCGGCACCCACCCCCTCTCGCCTCCCGCTGTTGGCCCCCTCCGCTGTCACAGCTTGACGTGGTGAAGGCTGCGCTGCTGGTCCTGATCTCCCCCCTGCTGCTGGCGGGCACTGTGCTGGCACACGACCCCCCCGGAGCTGCCAGAGGGCGTACCCAAGCCACACAAGCACCGCAAGATTGGCACCCTCCTGTGGTTCGGTAAGCTTCCCTGGTGTGATGAGATAAGCCTGGTCACCAGACGGGCGTGCTTGCATGGCTCAGCAGGGCAATGAGGGCGGGCACCTCATGACCGTGCTGCTATTGATGCACCTGGGCCGGTGCAGGCGAGCGGCCCTGCCGCCTGGCATGCATGCCACAGCTGCCCTCGCTGTCGCCCGGCACATGCTGCTGCCCTGTGCTGTGTTGCTCCCCTTCCCTCCTCCTCTTCTCCCCTCTTCTCCACCCCCTTCTTTCCATCACGCTTAGTCCTGGCCATCTGCCTCTATTCCTGGCACCGTTTGGGTCAACCTTACTCCAATATGCTCCAGATTGTGCGTAGGCACTCTGTTGGCCCGTGTGCTCCTGCAACTCCTGGTGGCTGCTGGGCCCGACAACCCCACCCATCAGCATTGCTTCACCCAACCCCTGCCACACAACCCCCGTCTTTCCTTCCTTCTCTCTAACACCGTGTGCGTCTCAACAGACCCGTCTCTCCTGCCCTACTGAAGCTTTGCTCACCCGCCCTGCTCAACCCACCCGACGCTGCTCGCCCTGAGCTGCAGGCTTCTACCTGCTCATAATGATTGCACCGGCAAGTGGGGTTGCACAGCTGAGGCAGCTATCGGCGCCGCCCGCAGTAGAAGCTTTCTGTGCCCTGCTTCTGGGCAACGGCAAAGTGGGCGAGGTGCGCTGCTGGGTGTGTGTGTGTTTGTGTGTATCAGCGGCACTCTCGCCCCTGCAGCCGCGCCCAGGGTGGGCACCGGAGGTAGCGAGGCAGCATTGTTCCCAAGCCCTACCCCCCTCTCGCACCCAGCTCAAGCGGCGGAGGTGCTGCGACAATGTAGAATGTGACCAGCCCATGCAGTACCAGCCCGTGCAGTACCAGCCCTGCCTCCACTTCCACGTGCCGCCTGCCGGCCACCCATCATGCGCTGCTCTCTCACGCCACGCCGCTGCAGGTCCTGGCCGCCTGGAGCGCTCTGCCGGTGCCAGCCAGCCCCGCCATGCAGCTTCTGTTCATCTCGGCCTGCTACGCCGCCTTCAAAACTCTGTACTGGTTTGAGTGGTGGTGCAGTAGCAGGGTGCCGGGAGCCAGCCCACGAGAGAGTTATCTGGAAGAAGGCACCGATCCGCGGCTGCACCTGCTCTTCAGGAAGTGCGTTGGCCCGGGCACCTATGCACTGCTGCTGTTATGCATTCCCCTTGCCGCCCCAAGCCACGTCGCGTTTGGCAAGCTGCTGGCCGCGCTGCAGAGCTGGCTGCTGGGGCACGGCATCGTGTTCAAGGGCATCTAGCGCGCCCACACTGGTTGCGTTGCATTGATGGGCGTTCTCAGCGTCTTGTGTTCAAGCCTTGTAACCATTCATTAGTCACTGGCGCCAGTGATGTGGCCGGCTGCCCTGGCACGCAAAACGTACCCACAGGGCACATGCATGCGTGGCACGCAACTGAGCGGTGAAGGGTGACGCTTTCCAGCAGGCGGCGCCGGGTGAAAAAGCTGCCGAATTCATGCAGCCGCGAATTGGGATAGAGATGTGGACGTTAACTTAAGTTGCCATTTCGATGGGCCACCCAGCAGTAACCAGAAGGGCACACGGCTTGGTGAGGCAGCAAGATGAGGGGCTCAGCAGGCAGCAGACGCCAAATGGGTTTTCATTAACTCTGGCTCATAGAGACCTGCGAAGATGTTACAGCCTCTCCTCCACACACGGCAATGATGCGAGGCATGGGGTTGCTAGCGCTGGCACTGCTGGCTGCCGCGGCCACTGCCGGTGAATAGTGCACCTCCCCTGCTTGGGTGGTGGCGCCTTGGACGGCCGCTGTTGTCGCTCACGCCTTGGGTCGGCACTCTCTGCCCTCTTAGATGCTGCGCTAGGTTGAAAACAGTGCCCACCCACCGCCTGCAGTGAGCGGGCAGGACAATGCCGCGTGCACCGCGCTGCCCCTGGCGAGCGGCGGCGATGTGCTGGAGCAGAGCGACAACGGCGTGACCAACCCTGCGCTGCTCAACACCCTAGTCAAGGTGTGATGCGCGGTGCAGGCAGTTAGATGGTGGCTGAGGCGTGTGGAGCACCTGCCTGCCTGGGCATCAGCCCCCACAACCCCGCCAGCTGCCGCCGGTGATGGCACCTGCCCTGATGCTCTACTTCTTGGGTTGCAGGAGGTGGACGAGGCGGGCGTGTTCTCAGATTCAAAGACAATTGTGTGAGTCTGTTCCTGTCTAGATGGGTGGCGTTCGGGTATAATTAACCTAGGAATAACCTAGGAACCACATGGCTGCCAGCGGTGCCTGCTCAACTAGGACCGCCCCGCCTGCCTGTGCCTCCCCATCTCCCCCGACTGCCCCGTCTGGCCCTGCCTGCCCGACCTGCTTGCCTGCCCGCCTGCTCCAACACGCCTGCCCTCGCCTGCTGAGGTGGCTGCTCATCAAGCTGCTTTCCCCGGCACTCACCTACCCTCATCTGCCTCTGCCTGCCGCACTGTCCCCCACCCCGCAGCGACATGCCGCTCAAGGCATCGCCTGCTGAGGTGGCAGCTGCCTTCCAGGCGCTGCAGCTGCCGCAGGACCCAATGGCCCGCAACCAGACTCTGCACGACTTTGTGCAGCAGGCAAGTGTTTCCCTTTTGCCACAGGAGGGTCAACTGGGAGGTTCCTGCAGTGTGCCGTAGGCAGGCTGCAGCAGGCACCGGATACAAGTGGTGGGCCAATGAATCAAGCAGCGTGGGGTAGCGGGCAAGAAGGCCGGGCTGCATGAAGATCCACCACTGGTAGGCACAGCCTGGCAGCCTTGGTAGCTTGGTAGGCACAGCACAGCTTGGCTTTGTGGACGGGCAGTGTGAGTGCCTAATCTGGGCTAGGAGGGCAGCAGCCGAGGGTATTGTCGCTTTGGGGTCCTTGCAGGCTCCCCACCAGCGCCACCTCAGCGCCACCTCACCCCACCTCATTCCCACCGCATCCCGCGTAGAGCGGGCACTCCCTGCACGCTTTGACAGAGCCGTGGCAGTGATTCGCACGGCAAGACCCAAACGCCCCTCCTTGCTGCCTCGTGCTGCAGTGGATGCTCCCCGCTGGCTCCGACTTGGTCAACGCCACAGAGGATGTGGTCATGCAGGAGCCGCCCGACTGGTTCGAGGTAAGCAAGCTGGGTGATGCTTGCTGTGTACGTGGATGGGTTGAGGTCGGGCTGTTGGCTGCAGGGGGACGGGTGAGCGGGTTTGAAGTGAGGTCCCCAAAATGGATGATGAGAGGGGAGCGCTCCGCCTCCCTCTGCACCCCCGCTGCACCCCCCGATAGGCTAAACCCTAAACCCTATTGGTTGGTCTCCTCAACCCACGCCCAAGGGCGTATTCTTCTTCTTCTTCACCCCCGCTGCACCCCCCCTGTCTGCCCTCCTGGGGCGACATCTGCCGCTTGCCACCGTCCCTTGCCTGTGCATTGTGCGGTACACCGCCTAGTGTACGGCTTCTGCCACGCCTTGCAGACCATGGCATGCCCTGAGGCTCTGCTGCATGCTTGTGTGCATCCCATCCCTCTGCCTCTCACAGCGCAGGTTGGCCTCCCATGCCCTCCTGAGCCCCCCCCCAAGCCGTATGCCTTCTCCTTTGCCCATGTCCGCCCCTCCCCTGGATCTTTGTGGACCAATGTTGGCCTCCTGGCGGTCTGGTTTCAAACTGCAGGCAATCGACGATCCCGAGTACCGAGCCTGGGCGTACGACCTGTTTGAGGTGAGCTGAGCTGGCAGCTGAGCTGAGCTGGCAGCGCACCTGCCCTCCTGTGGAAGTCAGAGCTGCACAGCTTGGCTCGCATGCACTGCTGAGCTGGCCTGGCGTGCCGTGCCTGCCTGCCTGTGCCGCCGCTTCTTCGCCCCCATCCTCACACTGTACACAAACGTGCCCCCTCTACAACGCCGGGTGGCATGCACCCTGCACGAGCGGCAGCCCCGCTCCGCGGCAGACTGTGGAAGCGCCCGACTGCTCGCACGAGGTGCCCACAGAGCAGGAGCGCTTCAATCCATCACAAGCTTTCAACTTGTTTCGTGTCCTGCTTCCTCGTCCTCTGCAGCTGTGGAAGCGCCTGACCGCAAAGCAGCTGGCCCCCGAGGTGTTCACCGAGCAGGAGCGCTTCACCATGCTGCCCGTGCCCAACCCTTTTGTCATCCCCGGCGCCCGCTTCCGGGAAATCTACTACTGGTGCGGGTCGAGCGCTGCAGGGTTGGGAGGGGATGGGTTACCGCCGGCGTGGAAAGGGAATGGGGCGGAAGGGGGAGCAAGCAGGCCAGGGGTGTCAGCAGGCATGCAGTGGGCGCCGCCACGTGCACGCTGCACCCTCTGTCTCCTCGCCAGCACCCACGGCGCCCCCAACCGCCAGCTGCTCCCACATACTGCAAGTGAGTCACGCTGCATTGTTGACGCGCCGTGTGCTTGATCCTGCATCTCAATTGACATCCCTGCCTGGCTGCCTGCCTGCTCGTGCTGGTGCAGGGACACCTTCTGGGTGCTGGAGGGACTGCTGGCCTCAAACTTGACTCGACTGGCAGAGGTGTGAAGTGTCCGCTCGCCTGCATGCAAGCATGCATGCATGCTTGCAAGAACACCCTATGCCCAACTTTATGCAGACGTGCATCATGTTTCACTCGGCTGGCCAAGGTGTGGCATGTCAAATGCCAGATTGAGCGTGACGCCCCTGCTGCCTGCTGTGGTGCCTTCCTCCCTGCCCACCTTTCACACACCAGCACGTTGCTTCAACCCGTCGATGACGTTGTGAGTGGCGCTCCCTTCGCTGAGCCCAACTCCCAGCGCACTGCTTTCCCCTGCACTCCCAACCGCACTGCTGTACAACTCCACAAGTGCAGGGCATCATCGGCAACTTTGTGCACCTCATGCGAGAGTATGGACACATTCCAAACGGTAAGCAAGAGATACCTAAGGCCCTGCCTTACCAGGAGAACCTAGGGGAAATTACCTGACTGGGTAGCAGAGCAGTGCTGCTCAGCAGGGTGTCTTCGCACGGTGGCGTGCGTGGCGATGGGCTGGGGGCGCGCAGCGGTGGCTGCATGTTAGCTGCCAGCCCGCCGCCCGCATGTCCTGCACGTTTCCCCTTCAAAATGCCCCTGCCCCAACATGCTCCAACCATCCAACTGCACTGGCCCAAGTTCAGGCATCCGGACATACTACATCAATCGCTCACAGGTCTGCTGGGGCCACCCGTGCCCACTCATCGTCCTGCGCCGTGCTTGGCGCCTCCCTGCTGGGGCCCCCCGTGCCCGCTCATCTCCCTGCGCCTTGCTTGGTGCCTCCCTACCAGGGACCCGCCCCTGACGCCTTGGCCGTTGATCATCACAGGGGTGCCTGCTGGCAGACAGCAGCCCAGCTGAGGAATTGTTTTCAGCATGCTTCCACACCTTGCTCCTCCAGCTCCCGCTGTTGCCTGCCTTGCTGCACAGCGTGCACGGCACGCATCTGAAACTGCCCTCAATTTGCCTGCCTGTTCTTACCCCTGGCTCTTGCAGCCCCCCCTGTTTTCTGAGATGGTGCGCATCGTGTACGGCGCCACCGGCAACGGCACCATGCTGCGGTGAGGCCGCTTGCAGCGCACTGCAGTGGCGGCGCCACGTGTTCCTGGTGTGCTCTGGTGTGCCAGTGACTGCGCTCGCTGTTGCCGCGCACGCCGCCATGGTTGAAAGTTGTAAGCAAAGTTGGCAGCTGTCCGGGCGCCCCTCGAGCCGTCCCTGCGTGCACAGCACAAGCCTCGGAGATCCCAGTGCCCCTCATGAGCGGCTGCCGGCATTTAACACACATGCGGCTGCCGGCACTGGCGTCCTGCCCCGTGCAGTGATGCACTGCCGGCGCTGCTGCGTGAGCACGCCTACTGGACCTCCAGCCCCAAGCAGGTAGCTAGTACAAGCAGTGGGGTGGCAGGCACTGGCTTGCTCCAGCTGGAAGGCTGTGCATTCAAATCGAACCCGGTACCCCCTGCCCGCCTCTCCACTTTCCCAGAAACGTCCTAAGGTCACCTTAGGACCAGGATGCATGCACCCCCCACACAGTTGACCACACACACATATCATTCCCCACGTGAAACAACAGGTCATCGCCATCGGCCCTGACGGCCGAGAGTTCCGCGTCTCCCGCTACTATGCACGCTGGAACCAGCCCCGCCCCGAGAGCTACCTGTGCGCGGGCCGGCGGGCAGTGCTCGGGCCCAGTAGGGCCCTTAAAACATGTGCCACCTAAAGCCCTGTCGACAGCCAGCACCGACTTTGCCAGCGCTGTGCCAGGCTGCCGTTGACAGCTTCTGGCCAGTGCGCAGCAGCAGCTGCCGATGAAGATGCCAGCAGTTGGGTATGGAGATTGCGCTCACCGGGGGGCCTCAGGAACGCAGGCTGCCCCGCCAAACTGGGCGCCCTTCACGTGTTTGAGCTCATGCAGGGAGGATGTGGAGACCGCACGTGCCGCTGGGCTCGACCCAGCCAACCCGGATGAACGCACCCGCCAGCTGTGGCGCCACCTTGCAAGCGGCGCCGAGTCTGGTGGGCGGGTGTGTGGGCCGGGGCTGGGTTGTGAGCCGGCTGGCAGGAAGGTGCAGTAAGCCATCAGCTGAAGAGTGTCAGCAGGATGAGGGAGCTACCTGAGGCGCAGATTGCAGGAACCCGCTTTTTTGAGGCTGCGGCTCGGCTCAGCAGGGCAAGCCATTCATGGGATCTCCAAGCTGCCTTGCCTCTCATCCTTCTCCACTTCCCGCCCTCACATTGCCCTCTCCATGCTCTGCCCGCCTGCCCATAAGCTTCCCCGCAGGCTGGGACTTCTCATCCCGCTGGCTCGAGGACGGGCAGAGCCTGCACACCATCCGCACCACACACGTCCTGCCGGCAGGTGTGGCAGCACCGGCGGCGCCCTGCTGTCGCCGGCTGCTTCCTTCTCTTGCCAGCTGAGCTGCCGTGTGCACTGTGCCAGTGGCCTGCCGGCACCTAGGAGGCTGCAGCGGCTGCACTTGGGGCACGGCCCCTTAACTCGAACCCTCCTTCTCACCTCGCAGTTCCCTTGCTTTCCCACCTGGCTGTCGGCAGACCGCACTGCTGTCCTGTGCCAGATGCACATCGTCATCGAGCATTCGCTGTGGCTGTTGGCAACCTTAGTTGATGCCTCTGCAACTGCGCTTCCCAACATGCCTGCAGACCTGAATGCCTTCCTGTACCAGATGGAGAGCAATATCCAGGAGTTTGCTGCCGAGCTGGGCTGCCAGGAGGTGGAAAGCCAGTTCCGCCAGCTGGCGGCCGAGAGGTGGGTGGGATTTAGTGTCCCGCAGGATCAGCAGCTTCTAATAAATTGTGAAGAACAACTCTGAGACTTAAGCTGGCGTGGTTGAGCAGGACGTAGCGAGTGCACCGCGGGTGTCGGTGAGAGGCACCTGTGAGTGCGCCTGGCTGGCAGCCAGCTGCCCTGTTGGGCTGCGCGCCACTCAGTTTGTGGCGTGTGGTGCCTGCCCAGCCGCAGCAGCCCTGCCGAGCGGCCAATGGTTGGATTGCACCGTGCAATGTGCGCAAAGTGCCAAGCCATGTGTGCCTCTTCGTCTTCCCTGCAGGCGCGAGGCCCTTGACGCGCTCTTCTGGGACTCTGGCAGCAGCCAGGTAGGGCCAGGCACTGGGTTGCCTCGCGGCGCCGGCTATCGCCGCTGGGACGGGCAGGCTGCTTACAGGAGCCCCCTGATGCAGACAGCGTGGTCAGTGCCGCCCAAGTGTGCGGGCACATGCAGCTGCACTGCTCCGAGAGCAAAGCAGCCCGGGGCCTCGCCCTGCCACTGACCTTCAGATCTACTGCTTGCGCCCTCACAATCTGGCTGCAGTGGCACGACCTTATCTGCACCCCTGTCGGCGCCGAGGCTGCCGCCCCAATGCCCGAGGGCGCAGCCGCACCAGCGCCAGAGGGCGAAGCGGAGGCCATTGCCGCCGGTCAGCGTGAGTTGTTGTGCATCCGTGTGCGTCATGGAAGCCATGCCATGCCATGCAGCGCTTGGGTGACTGTGCCCTGCCCCTGAAAATGGTATGCTATGTGTGCTCAGCATGCTCAGCACAGGCCGGTCCCTTCCGTGCTCGACGTCAAAGCTGAAGATGGCTCTCCCACTGCTGGCCCTGGCCGCACAACATGTGCACTCATCGCGACTGCCCTTTGCCACTCCTTCTACTCCCCGTGCTGACCCATATGTGTTTACAGAGATCTCCGATCGCTGGTTGCCGCTCTTCCCACCCACCCTGCCCCCGCACGCCTGCCCCGCCTACCCCGCCTGCGCCCTCAGTTGTTGCCCGCATCTGCCGAGTGGAGCGTAACCCAGGCGTGCTTCGGGCAACTGACCGTCCATGCATCAATTTTGTACCCTGGTTCATTCCTGCAGTTGTGCGCACTTGCAACGTGGAGCGCAGCCCCGCCGTGGTTGCCTCCAACTGGGCGCCCCTGTGGGTGGGCGCCGCCGACCCGGGCAGCGAGCAGGTGCGGGCTCAATGTGCTGCTGCAGCAGACGTAACAGGCAGGGCTGCCTGTTGTCGAGGCCTGCCCGGCAGGTGCTGTCTCTGCAGGGTCTGGACCATGATTATGCCTGCAGCACACTGTGCTGTCTCTGCCGTGCATGCCTGCACAGCACCAGACTCCAGCCTGCGGTTTGTCCTGCCGGCTGTTCATGTAATGCCTCTGGCGTACGGCTGCCCCCTCCCTGTGGCCAGGCTGTAGCTGCGGTGCAGGCTCTGAACTCCTCTGGCCTGCTGGGACCCGGGGGCGTGGCCATGTCTCTCAAAGAAACGGGTGAGGCAGCAGCAGGGCTGGTTCTGGCAGCAACGAGGCGGAGAGAGAGTGAGAGCGGGCCTTGGGAGCGAGCCGAAACCGCTGCCCAGGCAGTGCCGAGCCGCGACAGTCACCAGCTGCAGTGGCGCGGCAGCAGCAGCGGTTTGCCTTGCGCAACTGTTACAGCACCTCCATGCAGGGGAAGCAGGCCGAGCTCTGCCTCAGTCCAGATGGGCAGCGGCCTGCAGCCCTGCTAGCTAGCCAGCAAGCCGGGAGGCCTGCTGGACCCTGGCATCAAGTGCCACAGGCAGGCCCATGAGGCCTGCCCTGCTCCAACTGCCAGCTGCTCTCTGCTCCCTTTCACCTCCTCTTCACCCGCCCAGCCCTCCAACCCACCCCTGCAGGCCAGCAGTGGGATGCCCCCAACAACTACCAGCTGATCTGTGCTCCTCTAGCTACACCTTCCTGGCTCTCTGAACCACCACCCCTCCAGCCCGCCCCCGCAGGCCAGCAGTGGGATGCGCCCAACAACTGGCCCCCCATCCAGTGGATGCTGATTGACGCCGCCGAGCGCTACGGCGGCGCACCCGGCGCGGAGCTGGCGCGCTCGGTGAGGCGGGCAGGGAAACGCTGGGGTGCATAGCATGTGTGGATTGAGGCGGGCGCCGGGTGCCAGCGGCCTGGCGCGCAATGTACGGCCATGCTGTGACATCTTTTGTGACGTGCTTTCAAGTGGTATGGTGCTCATACGTATGGGCGCTGTAGCGCCTAATGAGGCCCATTTGTGTTGTGGTGTGTTGACTGCCATGGATGGCCTGCGGCAGGCGGCCAGCGGCAGGCGGCAGGCTGCCTGAGCAGCGGGCGCCGCTTGTGCCAGCAGCAGGCATGCGGCCTGATGTCACAACCACCTGCTGCAAGGCCTGCCACCCTACCCCGGCGTGTGTGTGCTGCTGCCCTCCCGACATGCCTGCCTGGAGCTCTGCCTTGGCCTCTGCGAATGACAACACAGCACGCTCAACCCGCCCTTGCCCCACTAATGCCAATCTTCCCCCATGCCTCCCCCTGTCCCCCAACAATATAGATGACCGACGACTTCCTCAACACGGTGTACACAACCTACGCTGAGACAGGCCGCATGTTTGAGAAGTTTGATTCCCGCCAGGTCTGCGCTGTTGCCAGCAGACGCCAGCTGGCAACACGCCCTGCACTGGTCAGCCCGTTCTTGCCGGTGGGTCGGCAGCGGCAGAACGGAGCACACACATTGTGTGGGGGGTTATCTTTTCGGTTGTAGAAGAGGCGATTTCACGCACACATAGCTGCCTGCACTTGTCAGATTGAGTGGTTGCACCCCGCCCCGCCCCTGGCCTGCAGGTCGGCCTGCCTGGCGGCGGTGGCGAGTACGAGGTGGTTGACGGCTTTGGCTGGACCAACGGCGCCAGGTCAGCAGGGCGGAGCATGTTTGATGTGTTTATAGGGCAGGCGAGCTTGTGTTCATGCTTGCCAGACGGGGGCAGGCATGTGCATGGCTGTTATGCCAGGTCAACAAGGCTGGGCTGGCCAAGGTTTCGAGTGCTTGGCACGGCAGAGATGGCGGGGAGGCAGGGGTGTCCAGGGAGGGAGCCTTGCCGAGACAGGCTGCATGTGCACCCAGACAAGCGACCAGTGGTTACCCTGACCCGCACGCCCGCATGGCTGCCTGCCCCCCACCTCGTTGCCTGCCCCTTGACCTGCCTGCAGCCTGGACCTGCTGCAGCGCTTCCATGCACAGTGAAGCGCTAGCGGGACAGCTGCCAGTGCTGATGACTGATGGACGGGCCTGGCGGCACATGGTGCCAGGGGAACCTGCAACGCTGTTGTTTCGAGACTGCACATCTGCACCGATTGAACGACGGGGGAACTGCTGCGGACCCTGCCTCCCAGGGTTTGTGCGCAAGACAAGTTGGGACATGCTGATCAACACACCGCGTGCTTCTCTGGGGCGCAAGCAATTCATCTTTTGAGCGGGGCATGCTTGTCACGATCGCAAGCCCTTTGTGCACATTGCTGAGCCTGCAAGCTGATGCGTGCTGCGTTCGGTGCATCTGTAAAGAGCTCAACCTCTGTTTCAGTGGTTTCTCGTGCCAGCTGGCCAGTGCCGCCGACGGGGCCACCAGCTGGCGGCGGGCAAGTTTTCATCAGTTCAAGTGGTCGGCTGAGGGCACCGCTGCACCCGATTCCATCATGACTACACTCCGCATACAAACTCGAGCGCTCGCTCTGCTGCTAGCGGTCGCGGTCTGCGGGCTGTCGGAGGCCGCGCCGCTCACAGGAAGGGAGACATCCGTGAACGGCAGCATCACTCTTTCGTGCAGCACGGACCACACGTGCGGAGACCTGATCAACCGTGAGCAACCGCCACACCTAAACAGGCGGCGGCGGCGGCCACCCAGCGGCCACCGCTGCTGGCGGTAGAGCTCATTGTGCATGCCAGGCTGGTGCCACGTCGAGCCCACCCATATGCTTGCTCCGAAATTGTGTATCCTGCGCAGTGGCTTGGGAGGGCTACTACTTCCCTGCCGACCTGGAGAACTCAACTGCCACCTGCCTGTGCCGCAACGGCACCCGCGTCAAGGCACGCGGCAACGAGACCAACCCGACCATCGAGTTCCTGCAAGGTGCGCCGGCTACAGCAGTTTAACTGTTGCCCTGCAGCGCTATAATAGGTGCTGCATGGTGAAAGCCACTGGCATGGTGGTTGAGGGTGGAGGTGTGGTTGCCGGGCCTTTGGCTGTGGTTGCTCTCTGTGGGCAGTGGGCCTGCCGGCGGGAACGTGGGATGAGGCGCGCCTCAGCTTCCATGAACGCTCCGCTCTGAGCCGCGGCGTGGTGCCGGCCCGTCTGCACATGTGGCTAAGCCCTCTCAGCCTGCGTCAGGGCCCCTGCTGGGAGTGCAGCACGAACCAACCTGCCTCCCCGCTCTGCTGCCCTGCTGGCCTGCAGCTGACGGTCCCCTGGGAGTGGGCGAGTGCCCGGCCGGCATGACGTGGGCACAGGTGCGTGCGTGAGCCAACATCCCAATCCCACCCAAATGGTGCTGCTGCCTGTAGTGATGGGATGTGATATTCGGCGCTCGGTGGGACTGCGCTGCCCTGCTCTGATGCGCTGCCCACCGGGAGGCGAGCATGCCACACCCGCATGCCCCGCCCCACAGCGCCGTTGACTTGCCTGCGGCCGCACCCACCTGCGCACTGGCCTCTCCTGCAGGCATCTCCCTTTGTCGCGGCCTGCAGCTACGGTGTGTCGCAGATTGCCGGCCAGTGCAGCGACGAGTGTGCCGTCAAGGTGGCACCCTTCACCGGCGACTGCTTCTCCGCTGTGATGACGAACACCTTTTTCAAGTACGCCCCAGGCGTCGCGCTTCCCGATTTCGGACAGGCATCTCAGTTCTACCGAGACTGCAAGCAGCCGCGCTCCCCGCCGCCGTCGCCTCCAGCGTCGCCGCCGCCACCGCCGCCCAGCAGCGCCCCCGCTGGCAGCGGCCCAGCTGCAGCCCTGGCCCTGGCTGCCCTGGCAGCTGCACTGTGGATCTGACGCTGCCATTACGCGGCTGTCCTGCTCCTTATCTTCGAACACCTTTGACCAGATTTGTCATCAACCCACTATGTGAGAACACTGCACAAAGCCACTCCTGCATCACATTTGCCCGCGACCTGAAGAGGTACCCCAACCTGAGAACACATGCCGCTTCTGATCCAACGCCTTCATTCGTACGACTTCCACGCCCGAATACCTTTGGGATCCACTGTCTTGCTGCAAACCTTTTGATGCCCGGAGTGAAGAGGAGTGGGCGCCGCACCATGCGTTTGGCCAATACCTTCTGTTCGTTCGGCACTGTATTACACGATGCTTTTATGTATTGCCAATCGAAGCAGACAACCCGCCCATGCCATTATTTGGCACACCTGTAATTATTTGCAGGCAGTACTGCTTCAAAATCCCCGCCACCAGCATGCTGGTGGCCGCCGGCATGCTGGCGCCTGGTGCCGCCCGCTCAGCAGTTGTCAGGCAGCTTGAAGGTTCCTCAACCCGGTATGCCGCTGCAGTGTTTCTCCCGATCTATAAACATCGCGTATCGCCCCCTCTGCTGTTTACAGCGTGAAAGCGCTTGGAAGCCGAGGCGGCACTAGCTACCGGGCTGGGAGGCAGAGGCGCCTTCGGCTGCAGGCCAGCGCATTCGAGAGCAGCCGAGGCGGCACTGAGCATGTCGTTCCAGCCAGCAGAGCCGACACCCTGGTGGCGCGCCGCTTGGCGCCGGCTGCACAGCGGCCCGCCGCTGGGGGGCTCCTGCGGCGGCAGCGTCGGCGGCGGCAGTGGCAGCAGCCCTAGCCTGCCCCCTGCCAGGCTGCTCGGCGGCCTGCTGCTGGCAGCCCTGCTGGCAGCGCTGCTGCTGCACACAAGCAGGGGTGCTGGGCTGTCGTGCTACCTGCCCATGCAAGGCGGCAACGGCGCCCCACCAACGCCCCTCCTGCCAGCTGTCGAGCTCGTGGTTTCTCATTATAGTAGCAGCCTAGGCTGGGTGCCGGCTGTGCTGGCAAGCCTGGGGTGCGAAGCCAACCTCACAATCTACTCCAAGGGCGTCAACCCACCCCCAGGTAAGCAGATACGAATTGCAGAGAGAGGATCCTCCGGGGGTGCTGCTCGCCACCTGGTGCCGCCTGCCAGGCAGCTGATGCTGCCACTCACCCCTACTGATAGTGCCGCCTCCACGGCGCTGTCTGCCAATACCTAGTTGTCTGGGCGCTGCATTGCCATCCCCTGGCCATCCGCTGTGCCACTGTGCTGAGCCATGGCGTGCGCTGCGCTGCCGCCCACAGGTGCCATTGCGCTGCCCAATGTGGGCAGGGAGGCGCACACGTTTCTGCACCACCTGCACGCGCGCTACCACTCCCTGGCTGACGTCACGCTCTTTGTCATGGGCTCCGCACAGCTCACTGGGTGGGTGGGCTGCCGGGAAGCTGTACTGGTTGATAATATGAATGTAACTATCAATGCTTGGCGCCGTTGGAGTGCAGGCTGCTGGGCTTCCGGAAGCCCGGGATCCCGTGCGGCCAGCTGGCTGGGTTGGTGGCATGGGGGGCGGGCAGTGGGGAGCCAGCCGCAGCTTGCCAGCCAGCTCCTCTGCTGCCCTTTGCCGCCCTGTATCTTGACTGCAATTTTGTCCATCTTCTGGTGTGCCTGCAGGGAGAAGCAGCAGGCGTTGCGGGAGCTGCAGGGCAACTGGAGGAAAGCACGGCGCCAGGGCTTTTTTTGCAGCGGACTGGACAGGCACCCGCCCACTTGGGGCTTCTACCTCACAAGGTGCGTGACACCCTGCAGTCATCTTCTGCCCATTCATTTTGGAAAGCGTATTGTGGCAGGTTGATGGGCAAGGCCACCAGGTTGACGTGCCGTCGTTATCACTGCAAAACCGAGCACCCTTCACTAGTGGTCCGGGTCGGTTATACACACCTTTTGTTCCCTGCCAAATTGTTATATACACATGTTAATTCACACACG
>JAPTJF010000336.1:0-69534 GCA_029339195.1 Micractinium sp. NFX-FRZ
GGGGGGGGGGGGGGGGGGGGGGGGGGGGGGGGGGGGGGGGGGGGGGGGGGGGGGGGGGGGGGGGGGGGGGGGGTTGGATGCCAGTGCCTGTATGTATGGATGTGTGTATGCTGACCCTGAGCACGCACATCTGCCGGTGGGAAATCTGCTGCGGGACGAGAGGACGAGGCAGTGAATGCCCTGGGCGCCAAGTGAGCCATGCATGGCCTTTGGGCAGTGGGTTGCACACAAGGTCGCTGGCCCCAGAAGGACACAGCTGCTGTGTGAAGCACTTCGTAAGATTTGTGCCTGCTGCTTGCCCGACCTCCCGCCCTGCAAGCCCACCTGCCGCCCGCCTGCAGGGCTGCCATGGAGGCTATAGCGGCAGACGTCAATGCGCACGCGGCGGCGGCGGGGCAGCCGCCCAAGAGCACGGATGAGGTTGCCATGGGGTTTGTGCGGGTGGCAAACGAGGCGATGTGCCGCCCCATCAGAGCTCTTACGCAGATGAAGGTGGGTGGGGGCGAGGGGTGTGGTGTGTGGTGGTGGCCTGTAGTTGATGGTGCCAGCAGGAGGCGAAACGGGTGGAGATAACTTGCTTGCCGTGGCATGAAGGGAATGGAGGCGAGAAACCGAGATGTGAGGCCCCCCGCTGTTGCGTCTCTCTGAACTCCTGGGCGCTAAATTACAGCGTAACCCAACAATCGCCGGCCATTCACGCCTCCGGGCCATGCCTGTGCACCCTGCTCACCTCCACCGCCTCCCGCAGGGGTATGACGTCACACAGCATGTGCTGGCCTGCTTTGGAGGCGCGGGCGGGCAGCACGCCTGCGCCATCGCCGCCGCCCTGGGCATGCGCACCATCTTCATCCACCGCTACTCGGGCATCCTGTCTGCGGTGGGCATTGGGCTGGCAGAGGTGGTGCAGGAGGCGCAGGTGAGATAGGGAGTGACGGTTTTTGTGACATCATGTATGTATGCCCATGCACCGCTACTTGGGCATGCTGGCGGCGGTGGGTTTAGGGCTGGCAGAGCTAGTGCAAGAGGCAAGAGGCGCAGGCAGGGGGCGCGCTTCTTGCATGTAGTGTCCACTTGCAAGGGAATGCAACAGCGTGTACAGTGCATGTGGCTTGGCAGGGAAGCTGTGCTGGGAGGAATGGCAGCTCGAGAATTGTAGCTTGGATGCAGGCACGCCGCCGCTGACCCCACCCAACCGCCACCCCATGCGGCGCCTTGGGCCCCTCTCCACAACGCGGTGCGTGCAGGAGCCCTCTGCCGCTGTGCTGAGCGCCGACGTGCTGCCAGATCTCAACCGCCGGTTGGACGCACTGCAGGTGCAGGCCGCCGCACGCCTGCAGGAGAAGGTGGGTCCACTACGGTCGGCCGTCTGCTCTTTATGCCAGGGGCTGCCTCGTTTAGGAGGCTCCAGAGCTGAGCTCGACTGGTAGTGGTGGCTGCTGCGTGCCTGCAGTCAAAGGTGTGACATCACGCGTGGCCGCTGCACCATGCCGCAGCAAGTCCTAACGGGCGCCTCACGCCGTGCTGCCTGTCATCGCTGGGCCTGCGACACAACCAGCCCTGCCTGCTGGCTTTACTGCAGGTCAGGGAGCAGCAAGTGTCTTGCCCGCACGCACACCGCCCTGTACTTTCTGCTGTCCCTGCCTCCACTGCAGGGCTTTAGCGAGCAGCAGATCTCCTGCCAGCGCTTCCTCAACCTGCGGTACGACGGCACGGATGTGCCCATCATGACCCCAGCCCCCGCCGGCGGCGACTATGCCGCCGCTTTCGAGCAGGCGTACCAGGTGACACAGAGATGACGGGAGGAGTGGAGGGTGTGGATGCAGCATGTGGCTGGGCTGGGCTGGGCTGCGTTGCTGTTGGGGTTGACACACCTGGGATGAGAACACACGGCCAGGTCAGGGGCAGGGGAGGGCATGCAGGTGCAGGAACTGGGCAGTGTGGCAACTGCGCATAGCAAAACCTGCTGAGGGGAGCTGCTGTGCCTGCAGCTTCGCAGCCTGCCGCCTGCCTGCCGCCTGGCACCTGCCTGGTTCACTCATCATCACCCCATCTCGCCCCGGTCTGCTGCTTTCCTTCCACTCTGCAGCGTGAGTTTGGTTTCAAGCTGGAGGGGCGCTCGATACTGGTGGACGACCTGCGTGTGCGGGCCAGCGGGCGGCACGGCGAGCTGCCGGAAGCCGACGAGGCGCCCGCCAGCGCAGGTGGGCAGGAGGCGGTTTCCAGGGCGGCGGCCTGTTGTTTCTGGCTGCGCGCCTGCTGGCTGTGCATGGGGGGTTTGAGGCGGGACCACACCATGCTGCAATGGGTACCGGGACCAATAGGCCGTGGCCAAGCGCCCAGTGCTGGTGAGCAACCCACTAGGCTGAGTGGCTGCCAGTGGCTGACCCCCGGTGGCCGTGCCCGCCCGCCTCCCTGTGCAGGCCCCCTTCCCCAGCCGGCGGCCACCTCCTCTGCCTACTTTGAGGTCGGCGGGCGGCAGCAGACACCTGCCTACCTGCTCTCTGATCTCACGCCAGGCCACGCCGTGCCAGGTGGGGCTGCCGTGCAGCTTCCGTGCGACTTCCGCACGTACAACATCATCACATTGCTTGCCCGCCTTGCTTGCCACTGCTTGGCACTGCCTGCTTGTGGCCTCTGATCTCGCTCCCCGGCCTGCCGTGTTTACTGCTGACAACAACAGCCACAACTGTGGCGGCACAGAGCTGCACCTGCTGCCAACCACATGGTTTTAAACAATTGAGGCTCATTCCTGGCTCTCCGTGCCTCTCCAACTCCCGCTGCAGGCCCTGCCATGCTGATCGACAACATCAGCACCATTGTGGTTGAGCCAGGCTGCACCGCCCACGTCACCACCAGCCACGATGTCCGCATCGAGCTGGGGCAGCGGGGGAAGCAGCAGGCGGCGGAAGTAGGCGTGGCGGAAGCAGATGCGGCAGCAGCGGCCACTGAATGTGACCCCATACAGCTGGCCATCTTCTCTCACAGGCACGTGCGGTTGTGAGGTGGTTGTGGCAGAGGAAGTTGGCAGAGTGGCAGAGGTGGTTGTTGCACAGTGTGAGGTGGTTGGCTGGCTGGGACTGGAATAGCTTTTGCTGAGGGCAGGCAGGGTGCGTCCCTCTTGCTTGCCTGGCTAAGTTTGGCCCCGCCACGCCCACCGCTGCACTGCCCACACCCTCCTCTGCCCCCCTCCCCCACGCGTGCAGGTTCATGGGAATTGCGGAGCAGATGGGGCGCGTGCTGCAGCGCACCTCCATCTCTGTAAACATCAAGGAGCGACTCGACTTCTCCTGCGCACTCTTTGATGCCCATGGTGCGCTTGAATGCTGCTCTCTTGGGGTGCGTGGGCACAGTATTCGACATCCCATGCGCGTGGTGTGAAGGCAATGCTGAGAGGGTGGGGGCCCCGGTGGCTTGCGAAGGACTGCGCCGGGCGGGCCGACTGAATCCAAGCTCCAGGTGAGGCCTGCAGTGGCCTCCCAGCCCAGCGCAGCCCTGTCAACACGCCACCCCTGCCTCTAGCCCCATCCCGCCCTCTTTGCCTACCCACGCCTCCCTCCCATACCCGCTCGCCTATGCCACACCCTGCAGGCAACCTGGTGTCCAACGCGCCCCACCTGCCCGTCCACCTGGGTGCCATGTCAGAGGCAGTCAAGTTCCAGATACGCTACTATGCAGCAGGGGGTGAAGGCGCGGGGCAAGGCCTGCAGGTCGGTTGGTCAGTCGGGTTGGTGGCTGTGTGGTGGGGGCGGGCTTAGTTGAGTGGCTGGCAGGGGACGGCGCCGGGAGGGGCTGCAGTAGGGGGCAGTGGGGAGAGTCTGTTGGGTGGTAGGGGGAGCAAGCAAGGCGCTGCTGGCACGCATGCACAGCGCCACTCTCTGTGCGCGCGGCAAGAACACTGCTGCTGCACAGCTGTGCTCTCGCTCCGCCCTCCCGCCTAGCCGCCGACCATCTCTCCACCTCCCCATCGCCCACCACGCCCCCGCCCGCAGGAGGGAGACGTGCTCGTGTCCAACCACCCCCAACTGGCGGGCGGCAGCCACCTCCCGGACATCACAGTCATCACACCCGTGTTTGAGGGCGGCCAAGTCGTGTTCTTTGTGGCTTCACGCGGCCACCATGCAGGTAGGTGGCATGCATGTGCAAGCTGCTGTTGCATCGGGAAGGTTAGTGTGAGGCGGATGTGTGTGCACATCCCGGACTTTGGCAAGGGTGGGTGCTGACCACCAGGAGGGTTGGCGGTGGGGGAGATGGGCGCCCAGGCTCTTGAGGTGTTGCATACTGAGGGGAGCGTTGGCGCCTGAGATATAAGTGTATGGGTGTGTGTGTGTGTGTGTTTTGTGTGGCTTTGCACTGCCAGCACGCAGATAGGGTGGCATGCGCAGGCTCCTGGGCAGCAGGAAGATTCGTGCGGGGTTGATGTACTATACACATGCGCATGCGGGGGGTGCTCACACATGGTGTTGTCATCACTGCTGGCGTGCACACCCATCCTGTCCCGCCTTGCCCGCCCTGCCCCTGCGCCTCTCCCTGCCCCCCCAGACATTGGCGGCATCTCCCCCGGCAGCATGCCCCCGCACTCGCACACCCTGGAGGAGGAGGGGGCCGCCATCATCTCACACAAGCTGGTGCAGGTGGGCTGCGTGAACAATGTTAACTTTACTTGAAAGCACCTGATTCGTTTGTCGTTGCTTCATGTACATGCTTCATGTTGCTTCATGTTGCTTCATGTACATGCTTCATGTATCTGTCTGAGAAGTCGCACAGGTGGGCTGCTTGTGTGTTATTTGGTGTGGGTAGGGGCGTGACATGACCTGTTCCTAGCTTTCATAGGCTGCATTCTGTCCCCATGTCTTACTGCAGGGAGGGCGGTTTGACGAGGCCGGCATCACAGACCTGCTGCTGGCGCCCGGGCGCGGCGGCAACCCGGCCGTGAGCGGCACCCGCAACCTGCAGGACAATCTGTCGGACCTCAAAGCGCAGGTGAGCGCATTGCCTCTGGTATCGTGTGGCTGTGGCAGTGAGGGCAAGGCATCATGGCATGCCTCTCTGTGGGGCTGGCTGGGACACGTCTGGAGGACAACCTGAGTACCTGTCGGACCTCAAAGGGCACGTGAGCACACCTCTCTCTGGCATGGAGTGCCAGTGGCTTTGGCAGTGAGGGACGCCATGGCATGCCTCGCCGCTGTGGGCTGGCTGGGTCGCGGCTGTGCTGGAGGGAGCAGTGTTGGCCACCCCTCTCCTCCTGTCCATCAAACGCCCCCCGGGGCTCCCTGCTTCCGCCAGAGTGGCGCGCGGTTAGTGCACGCACATAACAAGCCGCACCCCTTGGCCCGAGCCATCTCCTGCCACCCACGTTGCCCTCTCGTCAACCCTTCTGCAGGTGGCGGCCAACACCAAGGGCATTGCCCTGGTGAAGGAGTTGATTGCGGAGTACAGCCTGCCGGTGGTGCAGGCATACATGAAGCACATACAGGTGGGTGGGTGTGGATATGCACACTGGTCTGCATGGTTCGTTGGTGGTGGGCTTTGCCTTTCACTGCAGCTGTAATCACTGCAGCTGCCCCGCGGTGGGGGGCACGTCCAAGTGGGTGGGTCGGGCAGGCTTGCGAACAGAGCGAAGAGCGGGAGGTGCAACAGTTGCTGGTGGCCTTCCCGCAACACCAGGAGCACACACACACTTACTCACTCGCATGCTGCATGCACTGATTGATTGGTTGAGTGGCCCCCACGCCCGCCAACCCCGCCCCCTGCAGGCTAATGCGGAGCAGGCAGTGCGAGAGATGCTGGTGGCCTTTTCCCAGGAGCAGGGACTGGCGGAAGTGGGCACCGTGACCACTCGTGACCAGATGGATGACGGCACCCCCATCTGTCTGGCGGTCACTATCGACCGGCGGGACGGCAGCGCAGTATTCGACTTTGAGGGTGGGTGGGCGGGTGGGTTGGTGGGTGAGCGGGTGGACACTGCGACTTGTTGATTGGGTTGGCTGGTACGTTTGAACCAAGGGGAAGGCAGTTCTGGGGGCAGGGGGTTGTTGGTCGGTGCAGTGTATAACAGTGGGGGCGGGTGGGGCATTGTGACCGGGGGGTGGCGTCAGTGGCCCTTGGTTTGTACCCGCCAACCCGGCAGGGGCAGCTGCTGTTGCCCCTGTGCTGCACCTCTATTGCCTGTCGTGCATGTGCCGCCGCCCACGCCTCCTCACCCGCCTACTGCCGCCTTCTGCCGCAGGCACCGGCCCCCAGGTGTTTGGGAACACCAACGCGCCACAAGCGGTGAGGCCTCCTGCTGCTTACGGCCTGGCTGGGCCCCGGCTGGGCCCCGGCTGGCCGCCGGCTTGCTTGCCGCTGCTGCCTGGCCTGCCTGCCCACCATTCCTTCCCCCGGCGGCCTGCCCTGCCTGCCCACGAGACCAAACTCCATTGTCCACCCACCCAAGCGCACCTGCACTTGCCTGCCCGTCTAGCTTCCGACTGCCGCCCCATCCCGCCTCATCCCTGACTGTCACATGTGTCCCACCGTGCCCCTCCCCTCCTCTCTCCCCTCCCTCCCTCCCCCTGCAGGTCCGCCACAGCGCCATCATCCACTCTCACCTGCTCTCCCTCCGCAAGGCAGCCCCGTACATTACTTGCTTCTCCCCCTGACTTTCACATCACACCCTGCCTCCCTCCCTCTCCCCCCTCGCAGGTCAGCCACAGCGCCATCATCTACTCCCTGCGCTGCATGGTCACACGAGACATCCCTCTCAACCACGGCTGCATGGCACCCATCACCGTGCGCATACCGCCAGGTGCGTGCCTCGCCCATGGGCGGTTGTAGGCGGGGGTGAAGCATGCTGGGCGGTGGGGTCCAGGGGAAAAGCAGCAATCCTGCTCACATGTGCGCCCTGGTGTGGTGAGGGACGGGTGGGCGGCGGCTATTGGCCACTCTGCATGCAGCAGCTCGACCCTTGGCACGATGCAGCAGCTCGAGGTGCACCGCGCCACTGCAGCACCCGGGATGCGCCCCGCCCTGCTCTCCCCCTGCACGTGCGCCTGCCTGCAGGCACCCCTCCTCACCCCTCCTCCAGGCCGACTGCAATGTACCCGTGACTCCAATGCACATTCTGTCCGCCTTGCTCTCATCATCTGCCTGCAGGCTCCCTGCTCTCCCCCTCTGAGCCGAGTTGTGTAGCCCGCAATTAAGGGCATACTCTTGTCCTCCTTGCTTTCTCTGCCGGCCTGCAGGCTCCCTGCTCTCCCCCTCCCCCGAGGCGGCCGTGGTGGGAGGCAACGTGCTGACCAGCCAGAGAGTGACGGATGTGGTGCTCAAGGCGTTCAATGCAGCCGCCGCCTCTCAGGTAGAGATGCGGGGTGGGGAGGGGCGGGTGAGAGGGGAAGGCAGCGGCGGGATGTGGTGGCCGGTAAGGCAGCCGGCTGCTTGGCAGCTGCTGGGGGGAGGGCCAGGGGATCAAGCCCCGCCTGTTTTTGCTGTCCTCATCTTCCGCCATCGTCTGACATCGGCGAGGGCCTGTCTTGCCACGATCGCAGGGCTGCATGAACAACTTCACCTTCGGGGACCCAGGGATGGGCTACTACGAGACGATAGCGGGCGGCGCGGGCGCGGGCCCCGGCTGGCACGGCCGCAGGTGGGGCGCATGGGCGAGATACAACAACTGTGCATGTGCCAGCCAGCGATTCAGCAGGGCTGGCACGTTACGGGGCCTGCTCGCCAGCACTGTGGTTTGTGCTGCCACTGGCATGAGAGGGGCGATTCCCTGCCCGCCTTGACTGGCCAGTCACTTGGCCACCCCCTGTCCTGTCTAGCCTGGTATGTTGTCACAGCTGTTCAACACCCCATGAAGGGGATTCAAGCTCAGGACGTACCCATGTCCCGAGCGGTACACGAGGCCCACCCCTGTGCCTGCAGCGGCGTGCACACTCACATGACCAACACACGCATCACCGACCCCGAAATCCTGGAGAGGCGCTACCCCGTGGTGCTGCACCAGTTCCGCCTGCGCCCAGGTGGGGTGAAGCATGCCTGGTTGGCAGCAATGCAGGGAAGCCCCCTCCGCTTCACGGCAGTCACCTGCTTGCACTCCCAGGATTGCAGTAATGCATCCTTTGATCTTGTGTATCGTAATGCCCTTTGCACCTGCAGGCACCGGCGGCGCCGGGCGCTACCACGGCGGCGACGGCGTGGTTCGGGAGCTCGAATTCCTGCGCCCCCTCACCGCCAGCATCCTTTCTGAGCGGCGCGCGGTGCGCCCCTTTGGCCTGCTGGGGGGCGGCTCCGCCTCGCCGGGAGTGAACCTGTGGATCAAGCGGGACGGGCGGGTGGTCAGCCTGGGGGGCAAGGCGACGGTGCAGGTGGGCGGGGCGGGCGGGCGGCGGGCAGGAGGTGGGCTGGAGGTGGCAGGCGGTGGCAGGCAGTCGTAGGGGTGGCAGGAGGCGGGCTGGATGAGGGAGGGGTGGATGAGCAGGTACTTAGGTGCCTCGCCGAGACAGGCATCATGGCCACACCTTCAGCAAACCCTCTTCATGCACTGCCTATCCCACCTGCACCCTCATGAACCTCGTGTCCTGTCTCTTCACATATGAATTGCGCCCTTTTACTTGCCTTTGTCTGATCAGGTGGAGGGCGGCGACCGCATACGCATCCTCACCCCCGGCGGCGGCGGCTACGGCCCGCCTCCTGCCGACGTGGCAGCAGCAGCGGGAACAGCAGGCGAGGGGGCAGACACAGCGGCATTCGCGGCAGAGGTGGAGGGCAAGGTGGCCTCCAAGCGGAGGCGGACGGGGGAGGCCGAGTTTTCGGCGCCAGTGCGGGATGGCGGCAGTGTGCAGGCGTATGTGCGCAATCAGGAGACTGTTTGATATGGTGTGATGACGGGGGACGCATTGGCCGTGACGCGCCTTGTCGGCCTGAGCAGTGGAGTGCAGCTCTATGCCACACTGCACTGGTGTGCAAAGGGTGGGCGAGGACCCGCTTCCCCCCCAAGCCCATCCTCTAGCCCCCCTCCAGCACATGTTGTGTGCCTTCCCCCACGCGCCTGACTTCATTTGATCACACTGCATACTCAACACTCCGCATCTGCCTACATATTGCAAATGTACCAGGTCAAGCAATGCACTGCCCTTCAATAACCACACTTGCCTCGCCAGCAAGCCAGCGGGCCACCAACACAAACACGCCTGTGGGTGCATTCGTCCGTGCACAGTTCGTTTCTTACAGTACATGACATAGTGCGTTGCTGAAGTTTGAGGCTAGAGGGAAGCGGATCTCCTGGCCCGGGGCGCACCCTGCTGCCAGGGCGGCGGCCAAGGAGCACAGCACAGCTGGCCAGGTGGCAGCGCCAGGGGACAGCCGGCAGCTGTGCTATCAGCTCTTTCACTGGGCGCTCAGCTGCTGCCGCAGCACCTTGACGGCGCGCCCCTCGCTTCCCTCCAGGCGCCAGCGGTGCTCCGCCTGTATGTTCACAGGGGCGGGCGCACGTGAGCAGAGCGGGTGAGTGCAGGAGGTGGTGAGGCAGAGAGGGGCAGCGCATCCTGCCTGGCCTCCCATTGTGTTCCACAGTGCTGCCTTGTGCCACAGCACTGCCAACTACTCCCTCTGCTGGCCCAGCCCGCCAGGTACCTGCACAACGCCTGTGCAGCAGTGAATAAGCACATCAGCCCCTCTTCAGCCCCTCACCAGGTTGAGGTGCGCCTTCTCTGCGGCAAACGCCTTTTCGGCGTCGAAGCCCATCGGGTTCATGCCGCCCATCTGCTGCTGCATCTGCATCATCTGCTGCGCATCGTTGATCGCCTTCTCCCTGCAGCCCAGCCAGCGGCATGGCGTGGAGAGAGGAACGGTAATGGGGCGTGGCGTGCCCGAGGGAAGGAGTGGGAGGTTGACGGAGTAGGGGCGCAGGCAGGCGGGTGCAGCGGGGCACGCACACTGCTTGGTTTTCGCCTCACACGCAGGAGCAACAATAGTCCACAGGAAGCAGCGGCTCACCCAACAGTGGTCAGCATGAATCAGGCACCCACCTGAACATGAGCATGAGCACGCCGCGCAGGCCGAAGAGCAGGAGGATGTAGTAGGAGAGCGAGGTGAAGTAGGAGGGGTGCAGGGAGGGGAGGTCGATGCCGCGCTGCAGCATGACGCGGAACTTGGGGGAGAGGGAGAAGGGGATGCGGCCCAGGATGAAGCCGGAGAAGAAGAAGTTGACCAGGGCGCCCAGCGCCAGCTGCGCGGATTGTGGGGTGGGATAAGCGGGAGGAGGGCAAAGGGATGAGGAAAGAAACGGGCGGCGCGCTGAGCGTCAGCTGCTTATGTCCTGCACGTTCGTTCATGCTGCGTGCCACGGCAGCAGCTGTTTGTGCATGCCTTGCCACTGCCACTGCCTGCAGCCTCCCACGCATGCCGGCCTAGCCGGATATGTGAAGCAGGCCTCAAACTGGCTGTCCGTCCCAGCAAGCACGCCGGCAAAGCTGCCCCTGCCCACCTGCGGCAGCAGCCCGCTCAGCTGCTGCTTCATCATCCCCTGCATCATGTCCGGGTTCGTCATCATCATCTCCTGCATGTTGCGCGCCTCCACCTTCTCATTCAGAATGCCCGTCTCCTGCAGCAGCAGCAGCGGTGCAGCAGCGCACAGACGTGTAAGCGTGCATGCAGTGTGAGAGTGAGAATGCACAAGCGCCTGCATGCTTCGTGCCTCCAACTTTTCGGCAGGCACCCCACTCGCCTGAGAGCCCACGGGCACTTGACATATACTTCAAAAAAAGCTTCTCCTGGCCTCTCAAATGCGAGGGACCCACCTTGGCGGCAAAAAAGAGCTTGCGCTGGCGGAAGCCCGGCTCCGGCAGGAAGCTGCCGTTGGCACGCAACAGGGACGACCGAGCCACGGCCATCTGGCCGCGCAGCTCAGCTGAAGCCTTGTCCGGATCCGCTGCCGGCTTCTTGCTCTGGCCGGCCAGCAGCTGCAGACAGGGCGGAGCGGCGGCGGCGGCGGCAGTGAGGGCGGGCGAGAGGCAGGGAACAGCCCAGCCGCAGCGCGACGCCCCTGTTTGCGCCTTCATAGCCGACACCGATTGCTCCTACCTGGTTGACATACTGCCGCAGCAGCTGCATGAGGAGCACGCAGGCCGTGAGTGGCAGGAGCACCCAGTCCCGGACCTCCCGGTCCAGAACCAGCTCCTGGGACATCATCGCAGCTGGATTGCAGGCAGCAGGAGCGCCAGGGCAGGGGCGAGGGTGATCGAAGCCGCAAGGGGTTCAGAACGGTGCCCACAATGAGCTCGTTGCCGACCTTCGAAGTCGGATCACACTACGCACACACAGTGCGCTGGGGAGTCGGCATCCCCACTGGGCATTTCCTGCACCGCTGGCAAGGCCCCTCCCCGAGTGCTGTTTCCAAGGTTTCAACGCGTGCCGCAGTGTGCAGCAATCACTTAACATTGTGAAGCTACGCAGAGGCGTTGGTGTGTCACCGGAACCACATGGCACCTCACCTCGCCTTGAGCGCCACCCAGACAGCCTGTGCGCCAGCCAGGCTGCAGCAGATCGGGCAGGGAGCTCGATCGCAGCATGTCGGGTGGCAAGCGGCGGCAGCGCGCAGCAGCGCCCGTGGCGCCGAGCGGCGGCAACGCCGGCGGGAGCTGAGCAGGCTGGCGGCGCGCTCAATGCCGGACCCCATGCGCAGCCCACTCTTCCAGGTGCGCCGCCGGTAGTTGATTGCGGAGCGCATGACGTCTTGGTGTTCTGTTGGTGTTCTGTTGCAAGCTGCTCATGCTGCCCTGGACAACTGGCAGCGGTCTTTGAGTTTTTCAAGTTCCCTTGCTGTGGCCACGCCGCACCCTGCAGAGCGAGATCTTCCAAAAGGAGATTGACGAGTGAGTTCTGGTTGGACTGAGCCACCGGCATTGGGAGCTTGAAGTTCACGCAGCATGCCAGGCCGCTAAATCGTGTGTTCCTGGGTGCCGCCACCACCGCTGCCGCACCGGCTACCTGCCCGCCTGCTTGGCTGCCTCATGATCGGCCTGCCTGCCCGCTTGCCTGCCTTCTCGCCAGCCCGCCAGCTCGCATCGTGACCTATTTGCCTCCCTGCCCGCCCGCCTGCCCGCCCGCAGCATGTTCAAGGAGCTCATGTCCCTGTCCTCCATGATGGGCAACTTTGTCAACTTTGACATTGATGTGAGGGGGGAAGGGCGGGGCGGGGGTGGGAGAGTGGGGCAGGTGTGAGGGGCTGCAGTCATGGGTAGCAGGAGCGCTGCGGTCATGGGATGGGGGGTCAAGGCGGGGGTAGGGTTTGGGTGGGTGGAGCAAGACGTCTCGACAGCTTGGGATGTGTGCAGGCTGGTGGGCGGGCGGTGTGAGAGCTGACGCGGCGAGGCGTGGGGCTGGTAGCCACCAGCAGGTGTGGCGAGGGTGAAGCGTGCGGCATGGCAGCATGGGCGCGTCCCAGTATGAGCTCCCCCGTCTCTCATGCACGCCCTTCCTCATGTTCTTTCCTGCAGGGCAAGAAGCTGTTCTTGGTGAGCGCCGTCTTGTGCTGCTGCACGGGGGTTAGCTCGTTGCTTGGCGAGTGCTGAGCCAATACCAGTGTGGGGCCCCGAGGGGCAACTGCTCAGCTGGATTGTGGCAGTGCTGATGCACTGTGCAATGCACTGGAGGCCGCCGCCGCCGGCTGGGCCCGCTGCTGCTGTTGCTGTGTGGGCCCCATCATCAGGAGCAGCACCGTCAGAGTACATCCGCCGCAGGCTCTCCCTCTCCCACCATACCAGCTGGTCTTTCCAGCGCAAACTCTTCCTCTCAAGCGCTTGCAGACCCCAGCAGGAGCACAGACAGTTTGCAAAGTGTGGCTATTGCCCGCCCTTGTCTGCCCGCCTTCCCCGCTCCTTTGGTGCAGAAACGACGCTTGAGGCAGGCAGGCAGCTGAGCCCATCCCCTGTCTGCCACCCCAACCGCAGGAGCACATGGAGGGAGTGACGGAGAAGCTGCGGGTGGTCATCACGCGCCTCAGGCTGGCAGACGATGCCCTCGGCAACGAAGTGCTGCGCATGACGAGTGTGCAGATGTGAGCACAGTGGGCCGGGTGGTGTGTGCACAGGTGGTGGCGGCGGGCAGGCAGGCGGGCACACAGGCAGGCAGGCAGGCAGGCAGGCAGGCGGGCACACCGGCAGGCAGGCAGGCAGGCGGGCAGGCGGCAGGCAGTTGTGGGCTCTGCTCAGCTCGCAGTCGGCAGCTGTGCCCTGTGTACTTTCCTCGGACTATGCGTGTTGTTGTGGACGAGGGCAGAGGGCACCTACCACGAAGCCTTGGATGCCTGCCTTGTATGCGGCTGAGAAAGAAGGTGGCTGGACGTGCCGCGTGCCTGCTTTGCTCGCCGTCTGCTAGGTTGTGCATGCTGCCGCTGCCCTAGCCTGCCTCGCCCTGCAGCGCAAGCTGGGGCGGCGGCAGCGGCGATGGGTTGGCACCAGCTCACCCTGACCACTTACCGCTGCATGCCCCTGCTGTGCCCTGTGCCCTCGTCCTTCCGCTGGCCTGCAGGCTGAACGCCAACACCAACCTTGAGATGATGGCCGACGGGTGAGGCATCCCAATACATCAAGGGCGACTGGGGGCAAGGGCCGTGCGGGGTGCCACGCAGAGCGCTGCTGTCGACTGGGCTGCGGATAGTCGGGCAGAGGGCTGTGCCCCCAGCTGTGCTGCATGCGCTGCGGCTGCCAGCATGCACCAAGTGCACCAAGCACCACGCATGGGCCCTCCCTCTTCGAGCAAAGAGCCAGCACTGCTCAATGCTGCCCCCTGCAGCCTGGCCTCGCCGGCGGGCGCTGACGCACTGCCATGCTGCTTGCTGCCTTACCCAGGGGTGCACTTCTCATCTCTCGCCTCCCTGCAGTTCACACTAAAACAATTGCTTGCCTACCCCGTTCCCATCACGCTCCCTTGACCAAGTGCCCCTGCCACAACCGCCTGCAGGCTGCGCGCGCAGATGGACGAGATGCGTGCTGTGATTGCACGGGAGGAGGCGACATGCGACCCCGCTGAGCTGGCGCTGATCAAGCGCGCTTGGGAGGAGCGGGTGAGTGGCACAACTGCTCCTTTGCAGGCAGCCTTGGGTGGTGGCATTTAAGTGAGGGACAATCGTTACAATAATAATTGCTCAAGCACGCGGATGAGTGAGACCACAGCGCACACCCACTGTTCCCTGGAAAGCAGCCTTGGGCGGCTGGCGGGTAGTTGAGGGCCGGGGTTGACTCGAGCGTGTATTGGAGCAGCGGTTGAGCAAGACAACAGCGCCCCCCGGGGGCACCGTGCGCCTTGCCAGCCCGTCTGCTTTGCACCACTGTTTGGGTCAGCAGCGGGGAGTGTAGGCCTGGGTTAGTTGGCCCCGCCCGCCTCCAAATCTGGTCTGCCCCTGCCCCCGGGCGCAAGCTTTCTGACAGTGTGCCTCCTCACCAGTGCCTACCCCCGCTACTGTGCACCCACCCGCCACTCTGCAGTTCCCCCGCATGGGGCAGTTTGACCTGGGGCGCGTGATGAGCGACCCCTCCATCGCAGAAGGCTTCACCGACCCGCAGGTGGGTGGGTGGGCTGCAGGGCGCAGCTGGCAGGGGCGGCCCTGGTGGACAAGGCCTCCGCCTCTGCAGTTGTGAGCAAAGCAATCTCCCCAGTGGTGCCAGCGGTGCATGCGCAAGCGCCCAGTGCTGCTGCCCTGCCACCCTGCTGAGCAGCCTCTCAGTGAGCACCCGTCTATCCCAGCACCGCCTGCAGCATCGCCTACCGCCTGCTGACTGCACTCGGCACCCACGCTACCGCAGGCGATCAAGGCGGCAAATGAGGTGGCCACGGACCCACGCAAGATTGAAAACTACCGGGACCGGCCGGCACTCTACAACCTGCTCAAAACGACGTTCGGCCTCTGACGTGGCGGCTCCAGCCAGGCGCAGTGGTGCGGAGCAGTAGCGGTGCTGCCAGCGCGGCGTGGCAGTGCTTGCTTAGTCTATGCCATGATGAGCTGCCGGGTGACACATGTAACTCTCAATTTGGGTGCAGCAGGGCAGGTACCTACAGACAGCCCACAGCCATGCCAGGTAAACTGGACGCCGGCAGCTGTGGCGGCAGTGGCGGCGGCGGCAGCGCCGCCTGTCAACCAACCGCCTGGTGTCGATGCTGCGCTTTCCGGCTGGTGCGTCACTGAACACCAATATTCAGTGATCATCCCGCTGCACAGCCGGAGCCCCAGGCCGCTGCAGGCACAGGCATTGACGAAGCGGCATGTGGCGGCGGGTGGGTGGGAGCAGGTGCGCGGTTGGACTTCGACCCAAAACAGGCTTCCGATCACAGCATCGAATGCTGCGACAGAAACAAACTGGCAGCCTCTCGGCAGGTGCACATTTGGGTGTCGATGCCGCGATGGCTGGGAAACCCTTTCAAGGCGACCGAGGTGGCAATTGACCCGCAATTCGCTCGAACCCGATTGCTGCCTAAACTCTCTTCTAAGTTCAGAAGCTCACTTGCACCCCCTTCCTTTCTGAGCGCACGGTCATCTCCCCTGCTCGACCCAAGCGCTTTCTCTGCACCCTAGAGCCTCACGATGGCAGCAATTGCGGCCTGCCAAGCCGTGACGGGCGCCGCAGCTCGCGCCGCCGCCTGGACGAAGACCAATGGCCGGGCAGCCCCTCCCAGCGTCCGGCTGGCCGCCAGTATCGGCTGTCGGGCCTCAACAGCAGTGCAAGCAGTCGCTCAGGCCGCGACAACGCAGGCGGAGGCACCCAGCACCAGCCGCGCCGCCCCCGCCATAACGTCCTTCCCGGCGCCCGGCCCCAGCACCTTTGTCACAGACAACCGGGCCTTTGTGGAGTCGCACAGGTGCTTGGGGTGGCAAGTTAAGGAGTGTGGGAATGCTCAACAGGCCGTGAGCGCCAGATTGAGAGCGCCAGATTGACGGCCGCGCCATGCTGCTGGCGCACCTGGCCACGCTCGCCGGCGCTCCGCCTGCACCCGGGTGCGACCTGTGGCAAGGCAGCGTGCTCGCCCTGCTCACACAGCCTCGCCCCCTGCTCCCACTGCAATTCCCCACAGGATCCGCGGCAACGAGGTGGGCCCCGATCAGCGCACCAACATGATGTCTATCGCCACACTGCTCCAGGTGGGAAGGGGCGACTTGAGCGCGGCAACCTGGGCCTCACGACTGCCGCTGGCTGTTGAGCTGCCCAGGCGGGCCTGGCTGCAGCAGTGCATGCAGCCGCCGGCCCTGCACAGGCGTAGGATGCCTGCCTGCGCCCCATGCGGGCATTTGGGTGGCAAGCTTGTGGGGCTTGGGCAGTTGGGGAGGTGTGGGGCCTGCGAGGAGACGGGCAGGCTTGGAGGCGCCAACCGCCAGATTGCTCCCCCTCTGCTCCCTGGCATTTCCCACTGTGCTCCCCAAACATAGCCGTTTCCAGCTCCTGATTTCTCCGTTGCCCCTGCTCCGTGCGTGCCTCCCTGAACCCGCCTGTGCTCCACCTGGCACCCTCCTCCCACCCATCATGTTTTCTCGTCCCCCCCCGCCCCTGCAGGAGATAGCGGGCAACCACGCTGTGGCGATGTGGGGGCGCAGCGCCGAGGGATTTGCGTCCGACCCCTCCATGGGCGGCCTCATTTTTGTGGTGACCCGCATGCAGATCCAGATGGAGCGCTACCCACGCTGGTGAGGGTGTGTGGGCGGGTGGCATGACTGTGCTGCTAGTGAGTGGGTGTGCGAGTGTGCCTGCTAGCGAGTGGGAGTGCAGCGGTGGTGTGCCTGTTTTGCTGGCGGGTGGACTGGGTTGGTGTGTGTCTATACTATGCCACGGGCGAGCATGCCGATCGACTGTGGGCGGGGTGGGGTGAGCATTGGAGTCCGCTGTCTGTGGTGGCATGCATGCACCCCGCACATTGTGTCAACGCGCCAGCCTTGTCCCTTCCCCGCCCCTTCTCCTCCTGCACGGGCGACATGGTCAAACTCGGGACCTGGTCCTGGCAGGACGGCACGCTCTTTCTCTCACACTCTCTCCAACCCTGGCACAACTAAATGCAAGTTTTCTGCTTCCTCCCCCCGCAGGGGAGGCATGATTGAACTCAAGACCTGGTTCCAGCAGGACGGCCATCTTTTGCCCTTGCATCCCCTCTGAACCTGACTTTCAACGTGGCTTCTTCTTCCCCCCCCCCCGCAGGGGCGACATGATTGAGCTCAAGACCTGGTTCCAGCAGGACGGCAAGCTGGCGGCGCAGCGCGACTTTCTGATCACCGACGTGGCCACCGGGGAGGTGGTGGGGCGGGCCACCAGCACTTGGGTGATGGTCAACATGCAGACGCGCAGGCTGAGCAAGCTGCCGGAGGCGACGCGGGACCGGTTCGAGAGCTTCCAGATGGAGCCGCCGACCCACGCCATTGCGCGCGATTGCACGCGCCAGAAGCTGCCAGAGCTGGGCCTGCCCGCAGAGGTGAGGTGCTGCCCCATGTGCTGAGGTGCTTCCCCTGTGTGAAAGTATTGTTTTCTGGTGGAGGAGCAGAGCGTGGTCGAGGGGTGTGCTAGGGAGTGCACCCAGCCGGAAGCTGGGGTAGAGGCAGGGGCAGTACGTGGAAACGTGAGGGGCATGCGTGCCAGGAGCCGCCCGAGCTGGTTGCCTGTGTGAGAATGTATTATGCTTTGTGTTAGGGGGCAGTGCCGTCCTCTGAAAGCAAGACGCTGCAGATGGTTGGGCAGGTGTGGGCCACCATTTTTTATAAAATATTTCCCCCGAAACTGTGAGCCTCCCTCACCTACACCCTCAAACCAACTTGGCACCTGCCCCCCCTCCCCCCGCGCAGATTGTGGGCCCCATCCAGGTGGCGCGGCGCAGCGACATGGACATGAATGGGCACGTGAACAACGTGACCTACTTTGCCTGGGTGATGGAGACGGTGCCGGCAGACATCTACAAGGGGGCGCACCTGTACCAGGTGGGCACGCGCTTGGGTGCTATGTATGTTACCAATCACAACGTATGCACGTAGTGTGTAGGAGGTGCAAGCAAGGGGGCGCACCTGTACCAGGTTGGCACGCACTTGGGGCAGGGTATGGTTGTGACAGGCACGATGCATGTACGTAGTATGCACAAGGTACAAGGGGGCGAACCTGCACGTGGGGTGTGGGTTGTTTTGCGGGAGCGGTGGGGGGCGAGAGTGGGCCTGGAGCGTCGGTTCGTGGCTGCGTGCCCAGCCTCTGCACACACCTCTTGCCGTTCCCATGACCCCTCCCCCCCTCTCATCGCTCACCTCTTGCACTGCTACCCTCCCTCCTGCTGCAGTTTGAGATTGACTTCAAGGCAGAGTGCCACGGCGGGGATCTGGTGGAGTCGCTGGCGGGGCGCTGCGGTGAGTGGGTGGGCATGGAGGTAACGAGCGGCCAGCAGACGCAGCAGGCAGCTGGCAGTGGCTCACTGGCATTTGCAAGGAGTGGTGGCAGCCTCCTGTCGAGTATCTGGGCTGTCTGGGCAGCCTGTGCCTCACCCTCGGCGACTGCTCACCCGCTCTCCGGCTGCCCGCTCACCACCCCCATCCCCACCTGCCCCTCCCTCTCCCTGCCCCGCCGCAGACACGCTGGAGTGCCTGTCCTCCAACGGCGCCGGCCCCAATGCCCTGTCCTTTGTTCATGTGCTGCGCCGCTGCCAGGGGGAGGCGTGCACGGAGCTGGTGCGGGCGCGCACCACCTGGCGTGCCGGCGAGGCCGTGTCGGCTTGAGTCCCGCTGGCAGTGTTTTTTCCGAGCCGACGAGCTCAGCCCCCCTGGGCCGGTTGCCTATACGCGCCTCTTTCCCGCCCCTGTACCAACACTAGCCACCCCCCGGCTGAAGCAGAGCGCTGGGGTTCCAGTTATGCCCGGCTGCCACCCCTGGCACTGCTGGCACCGCGCGCCACAGGGTGCCCGGTTGCCACTGCTGGCACCGCGCGCCACACGACCCGCCGTGCGTCTGCCCCGCCCATCCCACCCTGCTGCTGCCCCCCGCCCCGCCCACACACACACTGTTGACACTGCCACCCCGGCTGGGTGCAGCTTGCGCTGTCGCTGCTTCTACGATCCTGTGGATCGGTTTGCCACCGATGCTGTGCCACCGTTGCTGACTGATGCTGATTGAAGAACCCTAGCGCTTCCCACACTGCACTCACTGTCTGCTCCCCTCTTCCTCCCCTTCCCTCCCTTTTCCCTCGCTCTCTCTCCTGTGCACCCTTCTGCCTCTTCACCCCCTCCCTCTCCCGCCCCACTTCCCCTCTGCCGCCCCGCCCAATGCGGCGGGGGACCCCATTCTTCCCTCCCATCCACTTTAGGGGCCCGCCCGCCGGCCTCCCAAGCAAATTGATGATGATGCTTGCACACACGGGCAGGCAGGCAGGCCCCCCTCTGCCACCCACACCTCGCTGGGCAGGACACTGCACAACAGACCAGCACCCTGCAAGACCCTGCTTCTACCCCACCACCTTTGAATGAATCTACTTGCCCCTTCCTTGTTACCCCGCTGGGCCCGCTACTTACTATGCGTCCTGCCCCCCGCCTTCTGTACCCCATAATGCCCCAGCTCTGCACCATGTCTGCCGTTGTTACTCTTGGTGTAAATAAATGCGCTCAAAGGGACAGCACAGACACAGTGCACAGCGGCGACAACAGCAGAAGCGGGACGGGGACGGTGGGATGGGGATGGTGGCGCGTGTGCCGGAAGCCCAAAGGACAGAAGGAAAGGGGAGCTGAGCCGCCGAAAAATCAAGCGCGCACGGACGCGAGACGACAAGGGGGCACACCTGGCCACACACATGCAGCGGAGCTCGCTGCAACAAAATCACAACCAACACAGAAGGGGACGAGTAGCGGGCGGCCCGCTTTGCTCTGCCACGCGGCCTCACAGACAAACACAGACGGGGAAGAATCAAGCCGTGGCGCGAGCGTGCGTAGCGTAGGGAAGAGGCGCCGGCAGGCGCCGGATGCTCACGCCCCCAGGAAGGGCAGCAGCAGGTACTCGCTGTAAAAGTTGAGCCTGCGGGGAGAAGGAGGGCAGAGGGTCATGAGGGGGGGCAGTTGGCTGTGCGGCCTGGCCTGCCCCGACCAATGCAGATTGCCTGTGGCATCTTCACTTGAGGAGGTATGAGCAGAAACCTGTGGCCTGCCCGCCAGCTTTCACTCGCCAAAGCCTGCCACCACGACAATCAGCCCTTACCGGAACAAGCACATGCACCCACCAGAAGGCTGCGTAGCGGTCCCCGGGGACTGCTGGCTAGCTGCACCCTGGCAAACAACACACAGCACCCTACGCTACGCGCCCCAAGCAGCGGCTGGCCGCGCCCCACCCACCAGATGGCGGCATAGTAGTCCTTGATCGCCTGGGGGCTGTACCCCGCCGCATCCAGCTTCACCGTCTTGTACACCAGCATCACAGCTGCACATTACACAACATGAACACACACTTGAGCCGTTTAGGTAGTGAGTCTAAGTCTACAAGGCCGCTGCGATGTGCCTACAGTATGCATGCACATAAAGGCAGCATGCCACACACGTGTGCACACACACATACTGCGATGAAGCCGACAGGGCGCATCCCTCGTTTACACATCCAGATGGCAGCCCTTACCCAGCAGCGCGTGCCCGCCCGCCATGGTGAGCGGGTTGAAGAGGGTGGGGAAGCGCAGGGCCACGGCGATGGCGCCCACATAGTTGGCCAGCAGCAGGCCGGAGCCTAGGAACGCGATGCGCCTGCGGGGGCGAGGGGAGCGGGGGAACGGTGGGGATAATTGGGGAACGGGGATAATCAGGGAAGTTGAAACATACATACCTGGGGTACAGTGTAGGCCAGGCGGCACGCGGGAACCCACTCTCTCCTGCACACACGTCGCTCTTACGCCACACGCTCTCGTGGTCTGTCAGACACAGCATCACTCACCGCACGCCCATGCGGGTGGCAAAGGTCTCGATCCCAAACTGCTTGTCCCCCTCAATGTCAGGCAGGTCCTTGGTGATGGCGATGACCGTGGCAAACAGGGTGACAAAGCAGGTGATGAAGCTGCAGGGGGACGGAGGAGGAGGGATTGAAGGAAAAGTTGGGAGGGGAGTGCAGAAGGCGAGAGGGGTGAGGGACAAAGCAGGGGGAGGGAGGGGGAGGGGTTGAAGAAGGAGGAGATGGGAGGGGAGTGTAGAAGGCGAGAGGGCGAGGGACAAGGCAGGTGAGTTGGGGGATGAGATGCACAGATGCTGACATGCCGAGCATCCCTCCTAGAAACACACCTTCCCCCCCTGAAACACACACCTGATGGATGGGTTCCAGATGAACGGCAGGCCCAGCGCAGCGCGCGCAGCGTGGTACACCCCAAAGTTCAGCAGGAAGCCGCGCACTGCACGGCAGGGGAGGGGCGTGGACGAAACATGGAGGGCTGCTTTCTGGTGCGTCGCCGCCCCTCTGGTATAAACCGAAGAGACGATGGGGCCAGGGTACACGTCCTGGGGACACCCACCAAGCCTGCATGCATTTCCGTGCTGTGCCCCCGCACCCCATCGCATCATGCAACAACGCCTGCCCCTTCCCCTCCAACCACAACCCCTGAGCAGGAGCACCGCCTGCCCTGCAGTGCGGTTGCCCCGCCCCACACCTGCCCCACCCACCGGTAGCGATGATCATGAAGGCGGCAATGGCGGAGCGCTTGAGGCGGAACGGGGGCACCGAGTAGATGGTTCCCAGGAAGAGGCCGAAGCAGTAGAGGCCGGTGATGAGGGAGCCAAAGTTGAGGGATGTGATGGCGATGCCGCCTGCATGGAGGGCACGGCATGCATAAGGGGCGCGGCGCGTCGGACGCAGCAGACAACGCAGTGTGTGCGCAGCGCTGCAACCCCACTTGGCATGAAAGAACAGATGAGCGGCTGCGGGCGGCAGCTAAGGGCTGCAGCATGTGGGGCGGCGTACCAGGCATGTGCGTGTTTGACCACCGCCCAGCTCTGCTGTTGGCAGCACAGCCACCCCAGCATGCGCCTCCCTGCTTCCATGCCGCCCTCCAACCTGCTGCACCACCGCTACAAGCTTCAATACTCCTTCTGCACAGCACCCGTGCCCTTGCCTCACCCGCCGCCAGCGCGGCGCACAGCACCCACGCCGTGCCGGCGCTCAGCTCCCCGGCCGCCACCGGCAGGAAGGGCTTGTTCACGGCATCGATCTCCACATCGTAAATCTGGTTGATGCCCACAATGTAGCCGTTGCCGCACAGCAGGGCCAGCACGCCCAGCAGCGCGCGCGGCAGCAGCGCCCAGTCAATCAGCTGCGGGGGGGAAGAGGGGAGGGGAGACAGGGCGGGGCAGGGCGGGCAGGGCGCAACGTCAAGGTTCAACTGGCACCAGGCTGTGGCGGGCCAAGGCTCCAGGACAAACGGTGCACCCCAGCGCAGTGACCCACCTTATTCGACATCCTCATACACACAGCGGCTGCAATGAAGCGACCACAAAACCACAAAGAAAGCAGCTCACCCCTGTGTTCTCCAGCAGCGCAATGGCGGTGACTGCCGAGCTGCCCAGGATGGTGCCCCGGATGGTGTGGGGGCGCAGGAACTTCCAAAAGGCATCCTTGAAGGCCACAATCTTCTGGGCGGGGGACGGCTCGGGGGTCTGCAAGCGCAGAAGTCGAGGGCGGCGCAGGCGCAGTGCGTGGGGGCCATGCAGGCGAGCGGGGAAGCTGACGGGGCGAGCAGGCAGCGTGCTGGGGAATGGCATGGGTGCAAGCAGGGCAGCCAGCCTCTGGTTCTCCCCCCGCTAAGCTCGGGCAAGCCATCGGCAATGCGCAAGCACGGGGCAGCTAGTCCAACTCAACTAGCCTTTGCGGGCAGCACAGCACGGCCGCCACCAAAAGGGCACCACTCACCACTGCACTGGCGCCGGCTGCTGAAGCCGCCACCTGCAGGCTGCCACGTCTACACCGCCGCTGCTGCTGATGTTGCTGCTGCCATTGCTGCTGCTGCTCGCTCGGCTGCGGGTGCTGCGGCTGCTGGTGCTGCTGCCGCCGCCACTGCTGCCGCAGGGGTGCTGCTGCCGCCGCCGCCGGCTGGAAGGGCAGGCCCCGCCTCATCCCCGCCGAGCTGGTGCCTGGAGCTCTGCAGCAAACACTGGGTGAAGCACAATGTGGTTGAGCTGTGGTGTCGCAGCGAGGCCACGGCAGGTCTGCACCCCAGCAGCACCCGAGTGGGCGCGTCAGCCTCACCGTTGCCAGCATGCTTGCTGCATCGTGACGCCTTGCTCCTACTAGTCGCAATGTGCTAATTGTCAAGGCTGCGCAACCACGCTGCGGTCGGTGCCAATTTTTTGCGTTCTGCTCCGTGCGTCGATGGGGTGGCTGTCGACCCAAATGCAGTCCGGGCTTCCCTGGGAGCTCAATGGCGGGTGAAGGAGGGGGATAGGGGGAGGAAAAGTACAGCTGAGCTGGCCGCAGCACGCACACCTCGGGGCTACTAAGCTTGGCGGGCTCACTACGGGCTCGCCAAGACGTTGCAGTCTAGCACACCGGAACCACACGTAGCCTTGCCGATACCCTGATCACATTGCCCGAAAGCTCTGCTGCGGCAGCAGCGCCCTGCCAGCAAGGGACCCTGCGTTCCATCATGGCCAGCACATCCCGCAGTACCGCCGCCATGGCCCCCTTCCTTCTGATGGCACTGGCGGCAGCGGTGACGGGCGCCAGCGCCCACCGCAGCGCCGGCACCCTCGCTGCGGACTCTGCCCGTTTTTCCGGCAGCGAGGCCCCAGCCCCTGTGGAGGTGGTGCTGTATGGGGAGGCACTTTGCCCCTACTGGTGAGCCGGGTGGGTGGGCAACAATTTTGTTTACAACCTTGTGCATCCTCCTCCTGCCCTCGGCACATGCACATGGCAAGTCTGCCCTGCCTGCCCTCCCCTCTGCCTCCCCTCCGCCTCCCCTCTGGTTCCTGCACCTGTGCCTTGTCTGCCACCACTCCCTTTCACCCCCTCCTCTGCTGTGCAGTGTGCAGTTCACCCTGAAAACAATAGGCCCGCTGCTGGATGGCGACTTGGGCAAGCTCATCCACTTCCGCTACGTCGCCTATGGCAACGCCCATGCTGGCGCCAAGGTGCGTGTGGTGCGTGGGCAAGGCAGGTGGCGGAGTTGTGCTGGGTGGGCAGCTGGCCAGCGGGTGGCTGTGGCCCTGGTGCACATCTGTGCAAACACAGCATTCCCAGCATGGCAGGCACAGTGCTGGCCGTTGCACCGCTGCCCTGTTCCTGCCGCAACGCAGCTTGCCGGGCAGCTTTGACCTGCCGTCACCCGCGCCGCCTTACCATTCCCCCCCCCCGCCCCCGCCCCCTGCCCTCCCCCCCCGCCTGCAGGGCCCCGCCTGCCAGCACGGCCCCGCCGAGTGCCGCCTGAACCGTGTGATCAACTGCGCCCAGGATCAGGCGCCCAGCCAGGCCGCCTGGTTCCCCTTTGTGCGCTGCCTGGAGGGGGCAGACCCCACAGGCATGGAGGCCGCTGTGGCAGACTGCGCCGCTGGGGCAGGGCTGGACGGTGCGGCCCTGCACGAGTGCGCCCAAGGCCCACGGGGCGACGAGCTGGACAGGGCGGCGGCTGAGGAGACGGCGGCGCTGCGCCCGGCGCACCAGTGGGTGCCTTGGGTGACGGTGAGCGGCATCCCCCTGGGAGAGGACATGGAGGCCCTGTGGCGCTACGTGTGTGTGGCATACACCGGTGAGCGCCCAGACGCCTGCTACGTGCCGCCCAAGGGCAACGCTGCCGCGTCGGTGAGCCGCCCGGCGGCGCACAGCTGATGATGTCCACGGCGCTGCACCCAAGTACCATACCAGGCGTTGCCTCAACCATGTGTTGTGCACGTCTGTGGCATGAGTGAGGTGTGCTTGTTGCCCCTGTTTGACTGGCATCGCTTCCCCGGTCCTGCGCACGCTTAAAATGCCTTTAAATGTGCAGCCGGGATTGACGCCCCGGTAGTAAGCTGTTCGAGCTGCACCTCACATGTAGTTCGCTGTTGAGTCCTTCGTTGCACAAGCTTCAGGACGATTTTGCATCACGTGTGCGGCAGTACAGCATGTTATGGTCGATGGTTTGATGTACGACAACATGTACGACAGTGCAGCAATGTTCTGATTGATGGCTGTGTTTAAAGGGAAGAGTGGTGTTCCTGAAATGTTGTGGAAAGGTTTCCTAAAGAGTTTGTAGAGAATGTATTGGACAAGCTAGAATTGGACAACTGGCATGAGCGGCCACAGCAGAGCGGAGCATGCATCAAATCAAGAACTTCTGAGCTAGGGGAGGGTTGTAATGAGCTGAAAGAGTGGGACGCAGCAGTCCAGACTGAGCAGAAAAAAGTGGGGTGCGCAGCAGTGCATGTCAAGCTGGCACGGTGCTGCGCAGCACTGCCAGGCAAAGCCGGGCAGCACAACACATGCAATGGCATCCCCCGCCACCCAGTATCAGCACAGCTGCTGCTGCTGTGCATTTTGCCAATCGGTCGCAGCGGGCCGGTTGCAGCATGTCGAAACCGGCACCGGGGGGGGCACGAGAGGGGAAGCGCTGCCACCAGTGGCAGCACGTCTGGGCGGTGCGGACCACAGCGCGGCACGGCATGCTCCAACAGCTTCAGCACATGAGGTGGAGCGCCATGTCCAGGTTCAAGTTGCGCATGGTGTTGCCGTCCATATGGAACTGCCGGGAGGGAGGGAGGGATGGGGGGGGGGAGGCAAGGGGGATCCAGGGGTGCAGAGTGGGGTAGGGGGCAGGTAGGGTGGGCCCATTTCCATGCATGGCGGATGCTCACCTCCCCCCTGGGATTCGGCAGCCCACGCAGCCAAGGCCGCACTCGTCTTTGCCCTGCTTCTCCAGCGTGGGGCAGGGGCATCGCATGCGAGGGAGGGCGTGCACCCACAATGCTGAGAACAGCAGTCGAAGTCCCTTCGTCCTTGTTCAGGTTGGAGGACGGCCAGCCTGCCAGCCAGCCAGCCAGCCAGCACACACCCCTCCCTCACAAGCAGCCATGCAGCACAGGCACTCATGCCATGCATGCATGCATGCTCGTGGTCCCACCCACCCACCCACCCACTCACGGTGCCCCAACCCCATCCCGTCCCCCACCCGCCGGGCCCCCATCCCCAGCAGCAGCAGCAGCAGCACGCACCATGTCCCCGGGGCGGTAGGCTCCAGCGTTTTTGTAGGCCTCAATGTCCCACACCTTGGCGCCTGCTCTTCGCACAGCCCACTCGGCGTACGAGTCAAACAGGATGCGGCGCGCATCGTTCTGCAATGGGCGCACACGCGGGCAGGCAGCAGGCCGGGTGGGCGGGCCGCACATGCAGGCAGGCAGCGGGCGGGGTGGGCGGGAATGCCGGGAGAAGTGCCCCGCAGCACCGGAGGCTGCCGCATTCCGATTGCGCAGCGCATGCTCTTGGTGGCACCGCACGACTCCACACTCACACGTTACGGGCACTGAACAACACCATCGTAGCAATGTCTCATGAAACCGTTGCTGGCTCCCCGTAGACTTGCAATGTAATAGATTTGATTGAATGCCCGCACCTGGAAGTGGCCCACCCCAAAGAAGGTGGTCCCGTTTGTGTCCCGCAGCACGTGCTCCTTGATGGGCATGGTGGTGCGCCACACGACGTTGGGGAGGGCGGGGGAGCGCGCCAGCAGGGCGGCCAGCTCATTCATGTATGCCTTCCAGGCGGCATAGTCCATGGTGCGGACTGCAGCACGGACAGAGGGGCGGAGGGATACAGTTATCTGCAAGAGTTGTTTGAGTGGGTGGTGTCAAAGGTCACTTGATTGAACCATGGGCGGGGCAGAGCGGGGGTGAGAGGGATGGGTGGACCGTCCTTGTATGCCGTCCAGGCAGCGGAATTCATGGTGTGGACTGCAGCATATGAAGGGCGGCCCAGCGGAGTAACAGTGTCCGTGGGTTTGCGTTGGGTGGGGTGGTGTCAAACGTCAGCGGACTGCAGCGGGGAGGGGGCGCAGCGGAGGTGAGGAGGGTGGATGGTTGACTGCAGCACGGCAGGGGGCAGATGGGGGGCAGGGGGGAAGTTGCGTGTCGGGACGGATGGACCACAGCGCCCTCAGCAGGTGCAAGGACCTAAACCCCGCCGCAAACCGTGCCCAAAACACCGTAGTGTCTCACTGGCGTGCGCGCCGACGTTGATGACCATCGCGTCGTCAGCTGCCCAGAAGCTTATGTCTTTCTCCATCTCAGTCATCGGGTGCACACCCCACCCGTCCTGGAAGCTGCATGGAGAGCCTCAGTGTTGGGGTGTTGTGGCGAGGGGGGGGCAGGGGTGGGGGAATGAGAACGGCGGCAGAGGGTGGCGGGAGGGGTGCCGTGGGAGCGAGCAAGCACAGGCTGCAACGTGCGCCGCGCCTCATGCGCGACGCCACCCGTAGCCAACACTCTCGCACCTGCCCTGCCCGTGCTGCGTTGGAGGTGCCCAGCCCCGGCACCGTCCACCCAGCTGACCCTCCTCCCACACCGCCACCCACTCGCTCCACTCCCACACGCTTCCAGCTGACGTGGCCAGCCGCTCACATGAGAGAGAACTCCTTGGGCAGGGGCAGCTGCAGCCCTGCTGCCCGCGCGTATGTGTCGTTGAAGCGCCAGTGCTCCAGGTCAGCCATGTAGACAGACTTGTAGATCCTTCACAGGGAGCAGAGCGATACAACAGGGTCACGACACAGGCGCTGAGGAGAGCACATCGACCCCGCTACGCGCGTGCGTCACACACACACAGACCACGCAGGCATGCCCTTCTCACAAGGGGAGCCAATTCACGCCGCACCATTGGGCTCGACTCGACTCGCAAGTGCAGAGGGACTCACAGGCAGCGAGGGCGGTACCCGCAATGCGGCGGCGTACGGCGTACTTGGCATCCCGGGTGCCCCGCCAGTGCCCTTCCCCGCCCCTGCACCCCTCACTGCCTGCTCCCCCCGCCCCACCCCCGCCGCCCCGCCTACTCGGGGAGACGGTTGACCGCTACAGGCACCGCGCCCCAAGGCACCCCGCCGGTGCACCGCTGGAGTGCCTGCTCTAGGAGAGGGTCCGACTCGCCAGACGGCACGGCCTTGCACCTGGGGGCCATGAGGGGGAGGGATGGCTCGTTGACAACCGCCCACAAGAAGGTTGCTACACTCTTGTTGATCACTTTGACAGCCTTGTATCGTGGGCAACCTGGCACATGGGGCGCCCATTCCTGGCACATCAACGGCAAGAGCCACAAGAGCACCCAGGCCCACCGGCACACAGCAATCCTGACGCCACCACCACGCGCCGCCGGCTGGCCGCCCCACCTGGCAGGGTCCCCATATTCCTCCAGGTGCATGCGGGGCGTCCAGAAGGGCAGGACGCATGGGAAGCGCGCCAGGAACTCCAGGTTCTCAAACGTGCGCCGGATGGTGGAGTCGCCCCACATGAAGAGGCGGCGCATGCTGCTGCCAGCCGCCAGCCGCAGGGGCGGGCCCGCCGGCGCGGCGGGGTGCAGCTGCAACCCTTCCCGGGGATCTGCAGTGCCCAGCGGGCCGTTGCGAAAGACGTAGTGGTTGGCACGTAGCGCGCCACCTGGCAGCGGGATGGCCAGCTGCCGCAGTACATCCGCAAAGGCTGCTGGGTCCGCGAGTGGGCTGGTGCCCTCCGGCGGCGCCACGCTGCCTGTTGCATTGCCTGTTGCATTGCTTGTTGCATTGCCCCCCAGCTCTGGCTGGGCAGCTGCCGCCTCCGCTTGGGCTACCAGCGCAGCAGCTGCTGCACCAAATGCCCCCACAGCTCGGGCAGCGGCCGGAAGCTGTGGGTCGGCGCCGGCGCCACCAGCCGAGCGGGGGATGGGACGGAAGCTGCCACCAACCTCATCACCAATGCTGCTGCTGCTGCTGCTGCTGCTGCTGCTGCTGGCATCACCGCTGCTGCTGCTGCTGCTGTTGCTGGCATCACCGCTGCTGCTGCTGCTGCTGTTGCTGGCATCGCTGCTGCTGCTGTTGCTCCTGCCGCTGCTGCTGCCGCCGCTACCGCTTCCAACGCCGGCGCCATCTCCTGGGATCACCACCAGTGGCTGCTCCAGCACCCGCTTCTGGCCTTCGTAGCAGTGGGCCTCCTTGCCGTCAAGCGAGTCTACGTTGACGCCCCCAGGGTCCTGCAGCAAGTATGCAAGGCAGGAAAGTAGTTTAGGCAAGTCCTGCAGAGGGCACGTGTTGTCAGCAGCGGGTAGCAGTGGCAGTGGTGCACGCCTGACGGCGAGCAGGCAGGCTGGGGCAGAGGGAGCATCTGCTGCAGCCGTGTTGTGCTGGCGTGCGCGCTGAGCGCGCCGCTTGCATGGCCCCACACCCGCTGCTAGCCCACCACCCTGAGCCCGCGCCCCAACCTGGCGCCTGAAAATCCACGCAACGTCCGCTGATGCAACCCCCGCTGTCGCCCCCTCGCCCTGCGCCCAAACCACGCGGCCGCCGCTGCAGTGACCAAGTGTTGAGTGACCAATAAGCCAAGCACGCTCGAATGCAACAGCTGCTCCCACCACCAACCTGGGTCGGCCGCACCTGGTATCCGGCGCAGAGGGTGTAGTACAGGCGGAGGTGCAGGCGGTACGTGCCGGGCGCCAGCGCCACAAACGCCAGGCTGTAGGTGCCGTCGCCCTCATCAAACATGCGCACCTGCACACGCATTCCGCACTCAGACAAGTGTATCAGCATGCACGAGATACCTCTGTAGGACTGGAGTAGAGGCTAGGGCAGCAGGCAGGCAAAGATGCAGGGGCGAGGATGGGAGGCAGGTTGGCACGGCGCCGGCGCCGGCGGGGGGGATGCTCACCGGCAGCACACGTTGCGTGGAGTTGTCGTGCAGCGCGGCCCACCACACGTCACCGCCGCGCTGCTTGCGCTGCCCGTCTGCTGTGGCGGACAGCAGGCGCAGCACGTGCCAGCGGCCCAGCCCGCGGAACCCCGGCAGCGGCTCCACCTGCACTCACACGGGCAAGGGCAGGCTCTTTAGGAGTCCCCAAATCATATACATCCAATAACAGAGCGTAGATTATAGGCGGGACAGGACACAACGATGTAAGGGGCTGTGAGAAGACGCGTCCTCTGGGGCAGCGCACCCCAATGGCAGGCAGGCAGGCAGGCGGGCAGCCGGGTGGGCGGCAGGCAGGCAGGGTGACAAGGGAAACAGATGTCAGCACCCGTCCATGGCAAGCAGACCTAGGCAAGCACGTGTCCCCACAAAATCAAGCCAGCGTCGCACCTGGCTGTGCGCCAGCGAGGTGCGCTGCTCTGGCGGGAACTCGCGGTACGGGCGGTACCGCCTGTCCGGGCAGATGCGCTCCAGCTCAGCCCAGTGCCGCGGAATGCGTGCTTCGATTGCAGCGTCCAACGCGCTGTCATCCTCAACCGGCTGCTCGGCCCCAGCTTGCCCCCAGATGCCGCTGCTCATGGCTGCGCCCAGCGACGTGACGGCGAGCCGCTGCAGGGCAGCAGGGGAGGCATCCGCGTCGCTGCCCGGCCTGTCCACTGCCCCATGTGCACATGCACGCCCCCTGGGACATAAGTACAGTGCACAGCATGCCGCACGCATGCCCCAGCACTGCGCTCAGGCCCGCTTGAACTGCATCTGCTTGCCAGTTGGGGCCTCGGCCGCTCGCACCTGCCGGAGCGTCACGCCCACCGCTATTTTGCCACCATACATCTGCAGCAGGCCGCCAACCAGGGCGATCACTAACAGCAGCACTGCTGCCACGCTGGCCACATTCCTGCCGAGGCTGCAGCAGGGGTGCCAGGGTGGGCTGGTTGGCAGGGTGGAGAGCGGCGGCGGGCGAGCTGGCGGCAAGCGGCCGGCGGTGGGGTGCATACGCTGAGCCGGCACTTGAGCGCTCCGCTTGAACCAAACTCACGTTTGGCGGTGCACAATCTTGAATCTGCGTCCCCTCTTTTCTGCAGTTCCTGCGGGAAAAGGCACAAAAGGCACTTTGTGAAGTAGGGCCTTCTGGCGCGCGGCCTCGCGCCATCGGGCATTTGGTGTTCTGTATCGGAGCGCAGCTCACCCGACTGCGCCTGGGAAGGGCCACTGTTGCCTTCGCCGTGCCCTTCCTCCAGCGCCATGGGGACTCTAGGCCGCCTTCCCTGGCCGGTCAAAAATATTCGATGCACTCCCAGCAATTGCTGATTGAACCGGCATCGAGAAAGTGGTCGTGCTGCACATGCTGGGCTGCAGCGGCGGCCCGCCTGGTGCCGCGGCGGAGATGCCACTGTGGACGGCTGGCTACCAGCAAGCAATCCACTCAACAGCCATGACTGCACCCCTAAGTGCTGGCAGCCCCACCGCCCTCGAAGTTAACCAGAAGGCATGGAACCAAGCATCTGGGTGGCACATCCAACACTCAGCGACACTAGTGGATAATGAGTGGCCAAGCCAGCGACACTCACTCGGCCATTGCGCTTGAGTTCGCCCCCTGTCATGCTTCCGAGTGCCCCCGGCCCCCACAATCAGCCACAGAAGTCTCCCGCCAGCCACAGGCAATCAAAGTCACAGTTGCCTTCGTCTGTGCATGTTACAGCAGCTTTTGCATTGCGGTGAAGGCCGGCATGCAAGCACCATGCATGGCATGCCTGCGATCTGTCAGTTGCAGCCGCAGTGTGTGCCGCTCTACCTGCAATGCTGACCAGCGCAGCCAGCTGGCAGGAGGTCGATGTGCTGGCGCCACGCAGGGGCGGAGCTGTGCAGCCCCTGCACACCAGGCCGCTCTCACCCGCCTACAGCGTCTGCGAGCCGTCGGGCAGCACAATTTTGGAAAAGGAGCCCACAGAACCGCTGCCGCCGGTGCCGGAGAGGCCGCGGTGCATCGGGCTGCGCCCCGCTGCCGTCGGGCTGTGCACGGGGCTGAGGTTGGGGGAGAGGTTGGGGGAGAGGGGCACCGGCTCCCCGCCCACCAGCAGCAGGGTGTGGAGGCCATCTGAGGTGACGGGCGTGTGCATGGAGCGCCGGTTGGGCGGCTGCACCCACTTCTTGGGGCTGTCCGACTCAAAGGGCTCTGCAGGGGGGTGGAGCAGGCACGGCGGGAGGGAAGCGGCCTAGGTGCGTCATGTATTGCGACATCCAGCAATGAACTCTGGAAGAGGGAGCAGCGCAGAGGCCGGCAGGGCGGGAGACGGGCGGGCAGGCAGTGGGGGAAGCGCAATGTACACTGCCCCCAATGAACACCGCCCGACACCCCACGGGTTACCATCCACCCGTGGCACCCCGCACGGCCCCCCCATCCTGATTACACTGGGCATGTAATACGTGCTCAAAGCACAATTCGTGTGTACTGCAATTTGCTGCCTTGTTGGGCGCTCTCACCGTATGCGCTGTTAAACGACTTGGTTGACTTGCAGGGGCTGGAGGGCGGGCTGGCAAGCGGCTGGTTGAAGCGCTTGCTGGGCGAGTCGCGGGACAGGGAGGGACGGGCCGCCAGGCGGGCGCGGGATGCGGCAGCCGCGGCGGCTGCGCTGACAAAGAAGGAGACCAGGAAGAGAGCGGCGCAGCACCAGCTGATGGCCACCACCGCTGCATGAGCGGGCAGTGGACAGGCAGGGGCCGGGGGCAGTGAAGGGCGGTGAGCGGGCGAGCAGTGAGCAGGCATGGAAAGGGCAGCGGGGCAGGAACAGGTACGGCATTGAGCAGGTGGGGAAGAGGGCGGCGGCAGTGGATCACCAAATAGTGCAAGATGAATGTCCAACAGGTGGTTGTGCACGGAGCGTGCGCTGCTCATGGTGTGCATGCACCCCTTGCAACTGCCTGCAGCCGGTCCAGCGGCAAAGGCAGCACTAACTGGTGGTGCTGCTGCCCGGTGCACTGAGAGAGCATTGGTTGCTCCCCTTCCCTCTCACCAGTGCGGTAAGCGCTGAGCTCATCCTCCCACTTGTCTGCGTTGCTTGCCGCCGAGGTGATTGACGCGGCATATCCTACCCACCAGAAGCAACCCACAGCCGACAGTATGGGGCCACAGAACCCCAGGCCCGCACGTCCCTCCATTGTAGTGCACTGCAGGCGGGGGGCAGGGTGGGGAGGCGTGCAGGGCAGGGCGGCGCAGGGCTGTCTGTGCGTGAATGCAGGGCAGCACAGGCTGGCGGCCATTCAACAGGCACATGCAGAGCTTCTTAGCTGCATATCACAAGGGCAACCGCACAAGGCCGGCCTGACCAATATGGTGTGAGCGCACCTGCATGGCTACCATTGCCAGCGAGAGAAGGATGGAGGCTGTCGTGCTGACGTAGCCGGCGGTGCAGGCCGACTCACTCCGCATGGAGAGTGCGCAGCTGACAGAGTGCTTCCCGGTATCGTCCAGGGCGAAGCTGCCGTCCAAATACTTGCCAATGAGGGCGGAAACCGCCGCCGCAGCCCCTATCTGCAAGCGGGGGCAGCGGCGGGCGTGAGGGGGGGCGGCGGTGGCACAAAGCGGGGCGGAGGCTGCGGAGCGGCGCGCGGCGGGGCTGTGACCACGGAGCCACAGCCTTGCGTTCCTGTAGCGAGGCACTGAGCGACATGACATGGCAGTTGCGCAATCTGTACCTGCACCAGGCCAAGACCGCCGCATACTGCTGCTCCGACTACCGGCCGCATGGCTCCCAGAAATAGGGGACTGCCCCTTGACGCTAGGTGCCAACTGCCGGAGATGCCGTCCCGCCTGCTGACCCGTGGTGCCGTTCTCTGGTGTCCTTAGATGTGCATGCGCTGTGAGTTACCACAATATGACCGCACTAGCAAGGGAAACAAGAAACACAGTCGCTGGTGCTACCGCCAGCAAGGCGCGCGCGCGCCTATGCGCCGCATGTGCACGTCATGTGCGCGTCACCGTCGCCCGCCGCATGCCCAGACCCGCCAATTCTCTGGCTGTAATGCATGCTCATGAGCGAAAGAGTCATGCCATGTTGTGGTTGTGACACGGTGGCATGAGGTTGCTGGAGGTGTTCCTCCACGGTAATGGCCGCAGAACAGATCACATGCGTCAAGAAGGAAGAGGACCAATGTTACGGACTGATGGTTGAAGTGCAGCTGTGATCTCTGCTGTCGCACACAAAGGTTCTTAGTTAGTGCACAGTTCAGGTGCACTGCGAAGGACTGCTGGATGAATGACTTCCACTGCAGCGGGCGCCACAACGGCAGCGTCCTCGCCGCGCCGTCAGGCGGGCACAGGCAGAAGGTTGGTCAGGCACGTTCCATCGCCGCATTACCAATTCCCAGTGCAAATCCAAGCAGATCGCACACCAGAGCAAGGGGCCACTTTAGTTGAACGGCGCCTGACAGTATCAACCCTTGGACGCCAGGCGAGCACAACAATTATAAGCTGCAATCGCAATCAAGCGCTTCACACCATTAGAGTGCCCGTGCTGTCCGGTGGCCGCACGAGCGGGACAGCCGTGAAGACCTGCAGCCACCCGCGGGCGCAGCCCAGCGCTCACGCCTGGCCCATCGCCTGGGGCGCACCGACTTCCGTGACTGATCTGAGGATCGGAAGGGCGCGAGCATGGCCCGCCGAGCAGTGGCAGCGCCCGGCGGCGCCGGCGGCAGCGGCGCTGATGCCGGCGCTGTTGCGCCGTCTGTGGAGGGCGAATCCTGGGATGCAGGTAAGGCAGCTGCCAGGCCCTGATCTTGCTTGCTGCATTACGAGATGACTCTTTTTAGTGCGCCTGAGGCTGAATGGCTCTGCCTCTTCCCTCCCGGTCCACCCTCAGAGCGGGGCGGCACCCCAGGCTCACCGACTGCCAAGGGCAGGCACCGGCGGCAGCCAGCAGCGGCAGCCGTGCGCCGTGCGCTCTTCTCCCCTGCACCCCGTGCCCGGCGCCTGCGCCAAGCGGCAGCCGCCGCCGCCACGGCACTGCTGCTGGTCACGCTCTGGGTGGCAGCGCCGCGTGCCGGAGAGGTGGTGCTGCCCGCCAGCGAGCAGGGGCCAGAGCAGGGCGCCCCAGAGCAATTGACGTGGGTGCCACGCCTGGCGTCGCTCTTGGGGGATGCTGTGCCCCGCCGCCAGGCGCAGCAGCAGGCAGCAGCAGAGGGGGACGTTGGCAGCAGCGTGGGCAGCGTGCTCGTGGAGTTTACAGCCCCAGGCCTCCTCATTCCCCTCAAGTGAGCACCCTGTGCCTGCCTGCTCTGCCTGCTGCACCGCTGGCACCCTGGCTTTATGGCCTGCTGGCCTTGTGCAGCAACCTGTTAGTGACTCTGCAGCGCCAAGCTGCCATGCTGACTGCTGCTCTGTGTGCCCGTTTTCTCGTTGGGTTGTTTCTTGTTGCTCCAGGGACGCGCTAGACGTGGGCCTGCCAGAGCACCCGCAAGAGGCGGCCCTGCTGCAGCTGCTCCCTCCTGCGGATGCACCGCCAGCTCCGCCCGCCGCTGCCAGCAACCGCCCCACGCTGGCGCAGGTGCTGCACCGCTACCAGCAGCTGCCCGGGGGGCACAACCAGGCTGACGGCTCGGCCAGTAGTGAAGGCAGCGACGGCGCGCCAGGAGCAGGGGTCGGAGGCGGCGGTGCGGCAGGGGGCGTGCCACGTGGCAGCCCCAAGGGCACAGCAGTTGACCTGGCAAATGAGGTTCAGTCGGCGCTACAGCAGGTGGAGGAGGCGGCGCGGCGTGCCCGCAGGGAGAAGCGGCAGCGTGGGCAGCAGGCTGACGTGGCAGGCGCTGCCGAGCATGCTGGGCAGCAGCAGGGAGCCGACGGCAGCATCAGCACAGGCCAATCTCATGAGAGTCAGGCTGGGGACAGCGGCAGCAGCGGGGACGGTGGCAGCGGCAGCGGCAACAGGGGCACTGCACCTGCTGGACGCGTGGAGAGCGAGAGCCGGGAGGTCCGCCTGCTGGTGGGTGTTGTCAGCGCCTGCTGCTCTGAGCAGGCGCAGCAGCGGCGGGCTGTCATCCGGGAGACGTGGGGGCACACCATTCGGGAGGTGAGAAGTGTCAGCCATTGCATGCAATCCACGCGTGCCAACACCGCAGTGAGAGTGCATGCAATCCATGCCTGCCTGCCTGCTGAGACACCGGGGAATGCACACTGGCAGCAGCAGCAGCAGCTGTTGACAAGAGTGCATGCGGGCGGCGGGCAAGCCCCCACAGCTCCCTTCTTTGGTTCCCCCTCAGACGAGCACTGCACGCCTGTGTAGCGCCTCCCGCGCAGGCACCTGCAGCGGTGCCCCACATTGCACCTTCCTGCAGGCTGTTCACCGCCATGCTGCTCCCCTCCACCGCACGCGCATTGCTTCCCTCCACCGCACGCGCGTTGCTTCCCTCACCGCACGCGGGTGGCTTCCCTGCCCCATCCTCCCCCATGCAGCGCTACCCCGGCGTCCACCTGCGCTTCTTCCTGGCACAGGCGCCCAGCGCCGAGGCAGCAGCCTCCTCGCTGCCCGCCCTGCAGGTGCGGGTTGCTATGCTGCACTCGTGACTTGGTGCGACAACCTTGCGTGTTGTGCTGCTGTGCACTTCCTGGCTGCCTGTGCAAGGGTTGCCTTGCACTGGCTGCCCCCCAGGCCTGCAGCCCTGAACACATGTGCCCGTGCCCCAGGCATCTGAGGTCTTTTCTGAGGACCCACCCTGCCTGCCCCTTTCTTGCCATGTTTGTGTGTGTGTGTCACCTCTGGCTTTGTGGCCTCGCCTTGCCCGGCAGGAGGAGGTGATGCGGCACAACGACACAGCAGTACTGCGGGGGGAGGACCTGTACCGCAACCTGCCCAACAAGACACTGCGCCTGCTGCGCTACACTCTGGCGCACCCAGCAGGCATGTCGTGCTGCACTGTTCTGCTTGCACGTGCCCAGCCTGCCAGCTCACCTGCCCGCTCGGCTGGCTGCCCACCTGCCTGTCCACTCTCCTGCCCGCTGCCCGCTGCCTGCCCGGCAAGCTCAGTGTTGCTCTGCTGCGCTCTCGCCTGCCGTGCTCCTGCCGGTACTACAAGCTCCACCCACGCCTGCACGCTTTGCCTCCTGTGGTCCTCTGCAGGCTACACACATGTCCTAAAAACGGATGATGACTGCTACATCCGCATCCCTCAGATACTGGCCGCACTGAGCGACCCTCTTGACGAGGCAGGGCAGCCGCAGCCGCTCAGCGCGGAGAGCGAAGGCCATCCCTTGCTCACACAGAGCAGCAGGGCTGCCAAGCCTGCCGGGGCAGCAGAGGGAGGGATTACGGCAGGGGCGGGCAGCGGGGGCAGCCAGGGCAGCCTGGGAAGCGGGACAGGCAGCAGAAGCGGGGGTGGCAGCAGCGGCGGCGGCAGCGGCAGCGGCGGCGGCCTGCCCGCCACTAGGAAGCAGCTTCTGGAGCTGATGGCCAGAGGGGGGAAGCCGATGTACACAGACGGCATACAGCTGTACAACGCAACACTTCTTGTGGAGCAGGCAGCGGCTGCAGGCCTTTCGGGTGCGTGAGCGGGGTAGCTGGGATGAGAGGGTTGCGTGGCAGCATGCAGCTTTGTGCCCTCTGTGACGTTCTCTGTTTGAACTGTGAGAGGCCGGCCCTCGCCCTGTGTGCACACGGAAGTTGCATGCCATGCCTTTCTGTCTCATTGTGCCGTTACCGTCGCCATCCTCTCTCCTGCCCCGGGCCGCAGAGCACAGGGACATAACTCTTGATGGGCTCACCTGCCATCACCGCATGTGCCACCCTGCCCGCCCTCCTATCCCTCACCTGCCCGCCTGCAGCGCGCAGTGTGGCACGGTGACCGCTCACCTCCCGTCTGCCCTCCTCACCCTGCTCCTCCACACCATACACTTCACATGCCCCTGCTTGCGCATGCAGAGCGCCGGGTGCTGGATGATGAGAACGGGGAGCCAGTGACCGTGGGCCAGCTCGGCAGGGACGCCGCCACCGCCATCGCCGCTGCCAGGCAGCTCAGGGTGCAGGCGGCCGCGGGTGGCGTGCTGCCTGGCGATGGCAGTGCTAGCGCGGGCCAGCTGGCGGGCCCGGGTCCTGCAGTGGGCGTTGAGCCGGCGCCAGGGCGGCCGCTTGCCCGCATGCGTGGGGTGTACCTGGGGTGCATGGAGAACAAGGGAGGCTTCTTCCCCATCCGAGACCCCATCTCCAAGTGGTGAGCGGGCTGGGGCCATGGGAGTGCAACTTCATTGCGTCACGCATTCCGCGCCTTGTCTCTCTGGGCGGCTCGTTTTTATCAGGAGCGCCTGTGGCTTGGCTGTTTCCTTGCTGCCTGGCAGTTGAGTAGACCACGGCAGTCCTCGACCAATTTGCCTCATTCCACACCTGCTTCGTGCTCGGCCAGGCACTTCTCTTCCGCACGCTGAGCATTGCACTGCCTGACAAGCCAACGTAGTCGGGCGCTGCCCCGCTGCCTGGGCCGCGCGTGCCCCCCGTTCCACCTGTCTGCTCTCCTGCCTGCCCTACCAACGGGCAGGTACCTCTCTTTCGAAGAGCTCGCAGGTCCAGCTGCCCCGCCCTGCTGCCCCTGCTCCCACGTGCCTCCTCCCCTCCCCTGCCCGCCCCATCACCACAACAGGTATCTCTCGTTCGACGAGCTCCCAGATCCAGCTGGCCCGCTCTGCTGCTCCCACGTGCCTTTTACCCTCCCCTGCCCGCCCCTTCACCACAACAGGTACCTCTCCTTCGACGAGCTCCCAGACTCGGCTGTCCCCTTTGCTGTCAAGTACCTGGCGGGCTGGGGGGTGGTGCTCTCACGCGACATGGTGGACCACGCGGTGAGAGTGTGTGGTGTGGGGTGGGGTGGCGTGCTGCCTGGAGTGCAGGTTGATCGTGGGCTGTGCTGCACTTGGTGGAGGACCATGCGGTGGGAGAGGACACGGCAGCCTGGCCCCTGATGGCCGGAAGGCGCTGGTCAGCTGCGGCTGGGTCTGAGGAGGCCAACCCTCGGCTGGAGCGTAACCTGCCCATGAACTTCAATTTGTTTAAATTTGTTGAACATGAACATGTGTGCAATGATACGAGCTGGCGTGGTGCTGATTGCACGCACCGGCGCCTGCTGCGCCCACTCGGCTGGTGGCACCACCGCTAAGTGGCGCCCACTAACCACCTGCCCTGTGCATCATCCCATCTTGCTCCTGTGAGCCATGCAGGTGCGCAGGGCAAACCTGTTCCAGGCTCAGGCCGACGCTGCCCCCGCCTGGTTCAGGTGCGGCAGTCGGGTTGTGTTGCGTTTGTGCTCATGTGCCTGCCCGCCTGCTGTGCCAACTTGTCTGCCAGGCATCATCCAATTGAGCAATGTGCCGGCCTGCCCACCCATGCACTAACAGGCGGTGGTGGCACAGCTGCCTGCCTTCCATCCTGCCAGGCAGGCAGTGCCTGATTATCGCTGATGGCACCACACAGCGGTTGGCATGCTGCGTATGCCTTGTTCACGCCCCGACTGAACTGGTGTGCAGGTCGATTCCTTTTGAAGACGTGATGGTTGGCATGCTGCTCATGGATGCAGCAGCGCCGCCACAGGACCACCCAGGCAAGCAGCTGGAGCAGGGTTGCCTGATTTCCCACCCTGCTGGTGCCCACGGGCAGCCTGCGCTGAGCCTGCGCTGTGAGGTGCAGCGCCTCTGCAACAAGCCATGTCTTCCCTGCATGACTGCCTGCCCATCTGCCTGCCACCCTGCCGCTGGCGCTGCAGGCTTCCGAGCCGCCTGGCGCGCCTGCGCCGCCGACACAGCGGTGAAGCACTTGGATGTGGATGCCCCGCTGCTGTTCAAGGGGCTGCATGAGCAGGACGTGTCAGGTGCGGCTGGCTTCCCTTCTTCTGCTTCTGTGTCCTCTGCTGCTGGCCCTGCTGGGGCTTCTTCTGTACTCACCCCTGAGACATGATGCTTGATGTGTATATACCCTGGGCCTCAGGTACGCCGAATGGAGCTCTCACCTGCACGCCTCCCCCCCTTGCCGCTGCCCCGCAGGGCTGTGGGACAAGAAGCCGGTGCAGTGCGCCACCGGGGACTTTTTGCCGGGCGACTACTCGGGCTGGAAGCTGTGGCGAGACTCCCTGCCCAGCGTGACGCGCATCTAGCAAGCAAGCATCATGTCGAGGGGATGGCGGCCTGGCCTGCCCGGCGCGGCGCACGTCCAGGCTGGCCAGCGGCAGATGCCGGGGAGGGCGGCATAGTTGCTTGGCACGCACTGATACTGTATTGTGTCAAGATTGTTTTTGAGTGATGTGGTCTGTCTTTCTTGTTGCGGTTGGCTGGTATGTTTGCATGTTGGCTTCCGAATCCATGTGAAGAAGGCAGATGTGAAGAAGAGGTAAGAGGTTACACAAACCGTGACGTCAAGTACACATCATTTAGGTCTAAAGAGTACCTGCGCAGTGAGCTGGCAGAGCAGAACAGGGAGGCAAAGAAAGCAGAGGCAGCATCACACAGGGGGGCATGGCCTGCCGCCACAGGTTTAGGTAGGAGCAGGGCAGGTACTGTGCATCAGGCTGCACGCTTGCGAGCGGCATACCGCCAAGCAGGCTTGGGGGCTTGCGAGCTCAGGAGCCCAACAGCATGCATGCCCAGAGCTGCACATGAGCTGGCATGCCGCACTAAAAAGAGCTCAGGAGCCTTATGAGGTCAGGTTAGGAGCCCGACAGCTGCATGCCGCCAAACAGAGCATCCACGTCATCCACCTCCTCACCCTGCCCAGCACCGCCCGCAGCTGCCGCTGCAGCTGCTGCCGCCGTTGCCAGTACTGCTGGCTTGCCGTCACCCTCGCTGTCGTCATCATCATCATCGTCGCTTGCCAAGCCCTCCAATAGCTCCTCCACACGCGCCGCTGCCGCTGGCGCTGCTGAAGTGCGCTGGTCCGCTGCTGCCTCAGACGACTGCCCTGCATCTGCTGGCTCCGCTGCTGCCTGCGGGTCCAGTGCTGCTGCTTGTTGTTCGTCTGCTGGTTCTGGTGCGGCAGGCTCCTCCACCGCTGCGGGCGCTGCTGTTGCTGCAGCACCCTCCGCCGCTGCTGTTGCTGTCGCTGAAGCCTCCTCCACTGCTGGGTCATCCTCTTCTGCCATCAGCTCTTCTCCTGCCTCTGCTCCCTCCTCTGCAGCTCCCTCCTCAGGCTCTGCCGCTGCCTCCACCGCAACCACCGGTGCATCCGCAGCCACTGGCAGCTGCGTCTCTGCGCCCTCCGAGACAGCAGCCGCCACGTCGGCAGCCTCTTCTGCTGCAAAGCCGTGGGCGGCTGCCAGGCTGGCCGTCTCTGCTGCCAGGCTGTCCAGCTCAGCTTTCAGAGCCACTGCAGTGGGAAAAGGAAATGCAAGGGAGAAACAGGCATCGTGGCTGAGGGACAAGCGTGCAGGCACGGTAGAATGTGGAGGTTGGAGACAGCAAGCAAGAGGCAGGCTGTGCCATTCCCCACCACCACGCCGACGCATGTTCCTGCTTGCACTTGCCTGCATCGGTGGAGCCTGGGCCGGTGCGTGCCAGCTGCTTCTGCAACTCTGCCTGCGCCCCGAGCAGCACCCGCCACCGCGCTTTTGCGGCGGCCGCAGCCGCCGCTGCCACGGCCGCCTCCGCCTCGGCTGCCTGCTCCTGCAGGGGCCCCTCCTCTGCCTCCACAGCGGCCGCCTGCTGCTTGAGGCCAGCGGCGCGCTGCTCCGCATCCTCTGCCTTCGCCGCTGCTGCTTTGGCCTCAGCTGCCGCCTCTGCTGCCGCCTTGAAGTCACGGGAGGCTGCCGCCGCCCTCTTGGTCTTCTCTAGCTCGGGAATGCGCGCGCGTGCAGCCGCAGCGGCTCCCTCTGCCAGCACCAGCTCGTGCTGCAGCTTGGCGCGCCGCCCAGCAAGCTCCCTCGCCCCCTGCTGCACCTGCCCTGCTGCCGCCTCTGCAGCCGCCACGCGCCGCTGCGCCGCCTCCTCCGCCTCCTGAAGCTCTGCCAGCTTGGCTGCCGCCGCACGCTCCGACTCGGCACGCGCCTGCAGGGCTGCGGCATCTTTGGCTGCCGCTGCCGCCGCTGCAGCCACTCGGTCCAGCTGTGCAGCCGCGTGCTCCACCGCCGCTGCCCTCGCCTGCTGCTCCGCCGCTGCCTCCTGGCGCGCCTGCTCCAGGCTGTCAGCCTCTCCCTCCGCCTCCATCCGGCAGTTCTCCAGCTGGTGCTGCTCGGCCTCAATGGCGGCAGCCGCCTCGGCAAAGCGTTCAGGCAGGCTGGCCAGGGCTGCATCTGCGGCCTGCAGCTGATGCAGGCTGTCCAGCAGCGCGGCCTCCTTGGCTGCCAGTGCCGCCCTGTGAAGGAGGCAGGCAGGCCCAGGACGGGGCACACACGGCAGTTGGAACCATGTCAAGCAAGTGCCCCAGCTGCTGTGCTTGAGCTCCAGGGGCAAGCAGTGCAGTGCTCTGACCCGGGGCCAGCATGAGGACGTCAAACCACCGTCCCACCTGCCACGCCCTCAACCCTGCTTCCCCCGCCGCACCTGAGTGTCTCCACCTCTGCCTCAAGAGCTGCATGTGCCTCTGACAGGCCCTGCTGCTCCGCTGCCAGCTGCACCTCCTCCCGCGCCTGCCTCTCCCCTAGCTCCTCCCGCTGCCGTGCTACGCTGGCCTGCAGCTCGCCCGACTGCTGCTGCAGCTGCCAGATGCGCTGCTCAGCCTCCGCCTCTGCCGCTGCTGCCGCCTCTCTGGCCTGCACATCGCGCTGCTCTGCAGCATCTGCCGCACGCTGCTGCGCATCCTGCAGCGTTTGCAGCGCAGCCGCCGCTGCCTGCGCTGCATCCGCCTGCGCCTGCACCAGCACCAGCCGGTGCTCGCCGGCGCCACGCACCGCGGCCTCTGCTGCCTGCAGCTGCTGCTGGGCGGCAGCCAGGGACGCCTTGGCTGCTTCCTGGTCAGACGACAGCGCAGCTGCTGCCTCATAATCCTCTGTCTCCACCGCCTGCTCCTCCGCTGCCTGCAGCTCTGCAATGCGGGCTGCCAGCGCCTCGCTGTCGGCTGCCGCCTGCCGCCGCTGCTGCTTGGCCGCCCGCTCCTCCTCAACCAGCGCCGCCAGCTGGGCCGCCAGCCTGGCACCAGCGCTGTCCCGCCGCGCCAGGATGGACGCTAGCTGCTCCATGCACCCCGCCGCTGCTGCTGACCCTCCCTGTACAGCCTCTGCGGCTGCTGGCCCTGCTGCTGCCGCAGCTCCCCGGGCTGGCTTGCTGGGCGAGGGCAGCTGCACCTCCGCAGCTGGGCGGTACTCAGGTGAAGTAATGGACTCGTCACTGTCCGAGTCTGCGCCGCCCGCCAACCCCCGGAATGCCACTGCAGGCGCAGGCAGGCGCACGGAAAGTCAGGCACCCGCATTTGCCACTGGCTCCGGCTCCTGAGACAAGGGCACGGCATGGAGCTGGCAGACAAAGTAGCAGCGCAAGGGTTATGCAGGGTCACACAGGCAGCTCCTGTTGCCACTGCAGCCACATCTGGCAGTCGACCGCCCCGCCCCGCCCCGCCCCGCCCACTGAACCCACCTGTGCTGCGCCGGGAGTCGTCGCTGTCACTGCGCGCAGGCGCAGAGCCGCCACCGACCGCCCTGCTGCCAGGTGGCCTGGCTGGCAGATCCAGCCGTATGTCTAGCTGTGCCACGTGGCGCTGCAGGGCTGTGAGGTGCTGCGGGTCCTTGGGACCCTCCTCCCCATCCTGTGCATGCCCCTGGTCCACGTGCCCCACTGCTGCAGCAGCAGCGGCTGCCGAGCCCTGCCGAGAGCCCAGCTGCGTGTGGGAAGGCACGGCACCGCTGCGAGAGCCCGGGCGGCTGCCAGAGTCGGCAGCAGCAGCGTCAGCTGTTGCGGGCGGTCCGGTGGAGCCGCCGCCCTCGCTGTGCGCGCTGCCGGCATCGGAAGCCTGCCTGGCCAGCGCCGCCGGTGGTGCCTCTTCGGTCACGGAAGCACCCGCTGCCAGCGCATCCGCCAGACTGTTGGAGTGCGGGGCCTGCTGCTCGGCCGGCGCTGCACCGCGGGCATATCCGATGCGGCTGCGAATCACTTTCTTGCGCCTGCCAGGCACGGCTGCAGCGGCAGCGCCGCCTGTAACCGGAGCAGCCATTGATGATGCAGCTGGTCCTACGGCCAGACCAGCGGCTGGCGCAGCTGCAGGCGGCGGAGCAGGCTGCGCCGATGGTGGCAGACTGGGCGCTGCCGCGGCTGCTGTTGGCGTCCCCGCACGGCTGCTGCCGGCGCTGCCCACTGCTTGCGGAAGGTCGGCATGGGGTGCTGCTGCAGCTGTTCCTGCCTGGCCACCGCCTGCAGCCGGTTCCGGCTCTGAGGGGAGGCTGGTGAAGAGGTCGGCATCCAGTTGGGCCCTGCGCGGAAGCGCGCCAAGGGCACGAGGAGCTTAGGTTTCTACCATGAGGCAGGCAGCAAAGCTGTTTGCCGAGCCTGAGGTGCATGCAGAGCACACGCCATAGCAAAGCAAGCCATGTGACCAGAGCATCTCACATGGTGCCGGACTCGTTGCGGGAGAGGGGCTCGTGGGCAGGGGCAGCGGCGGCGTGCGGCAGCGGCGACTCCCCACGTCCATTCGCTGAAGCTGGCCCTGCGCTGGCCACCCCTTGATTGGCCGACACTGCTGCCGCTGCTGGTGGCGCTGCTGGTGGTAAGGCAGGTGATGCCACTCCTGGTGCTGGCACGGGCGCCGGACTACGTGCTGCTGGCGCGGGAGTCAGCGCGGACGGCAGCGCTGGGCTTGCTGCTGCAGCTGCTGCTGCTGTGGGTGCTGCCGGGCCAGCCAGGTTGAGGCCACTGAACAGATCATCCAGATCATCGCCACCCACCGCCAGCGCAACCTCTGCAGGTTGCACTTGCGGCTGCGGCGGCAGCGCGGCGGCCGTGGCCCGCGGCCGCACCAGCGCTGTTGTGGGTGCTGGCCGAGAGGGCGGCGGCGCTGCTGCTGGCGGCAGTGCAGCTGGTGCCGCCTGGGACAGCACCTGCTGCGTACAGAACTGCAGCTCCTGCTGCAGCTCCTCCACCTGACTGCACGCATGAACAGCCAGCATGCAGAGCCGGGCGGAAATGAATGCTCGGCCAGACGCCCGCACGCTGGGGAGCAGGCTGGCAGGGCCAGGCGGGCTACAGCAGCGGCAGCGGCACCAACGGCAGTGGCACCCCTCGCACCTGTGCCACACCAGCTTCATGTCTTCAGGGAAGCCGCTACCGTCCACCAGGGCCTGCAGCCGCTGCACGTTGCGAGAGGCCTGCAGAGGGACCTCAAAGAGGGTTTCAACAGGGGTGGGCGAAACAGCGGCAGCGGTGGCGGCGCTGGCAGCTGCTTCAAGTGCGCACCCCGGGACGACTGTCGTGATCCATCACCCACCTCGTTGAGTACCGGGAAGCTGTCGTCACCCTTGTGCTGCACACGGAGCCGGTTGAGGGCGTCCTGCGCGCCGGCAAGAAGCTTGGAGGCCTCCGCCTCGACACCCGCAGGTTTTGCAGCTGCTTGCTGCCGCGGCGACTGCTGCTGGGAGGGCGAACCCTGACCCCAGCCGAACAACGAGCGCATGATGGCGCCTGCCTTTGACCGGGCTTTGCGGGCCCTAGACAGTAAGCAAACAACGAAGCAAGATCGACGCAGGTCCGATCCGCTGCGCCAGCGCTGTCTGGGTGCCCAGGTTTACTGCCACTTCCCACCCGCCAGCCAGCCAGCTAGACCGCCCTGCCGCCAGGCGCAACACTTGCGTCTGCCAGGCTCTACAGAAGTTCTATAGGCCAGTTAGAGGCCCGGCCCTGACTGCTGTTCTGCTTGCATACACATACACCAGTACGAATCCGCCTCAACTCAATGATCGCCATACGCTAGTGCTGCCTCTCCCCACACTTCCAGGCTGCCTCTTGCACGAGTGCCTGGTGCATCAGTTACGAGATCGAGGGGGCGGCCAGGTGAGAGTACAGCGGCACGTCCAGTACATCACACAAACGAAAGGGCGGAAACAGAGGGGAGCTAAAACAGAAGGAAGTCTTCTCGGGATTGGGGGTTGGAGGGCGGGGCTGCTGGTTTGCCGCCGCCGCTACTGCGGGCTGCAAAAAATGCGGCCGTAATGCTGCTGCTGCTGCTGCGCTGCTGCTGGGGAGTGCCAAAACTGGTGGCGCCGCGGTGCGGGGGCGCGCCGTTTACTGGCCCAGAGCAGAGGTGGAGACAACAAGGTTGACGCCCACGCCAAGCAGCACAACGATCAGGCCGGCCCAAGCGATCAGGCCCTTGGTGCCCAGCTTGTAAGAGTCACCTGCAGAGCGGGGCAGGGGCACAAATGGCAGGGCCGGGATCAGAGAGGCATGGTGCAGGTGCAGCAGCGCTGGGTGCTGCCACTGCTATTATCGGGATTTGCTGCGACGCGGCTGTTCAGTGTGCACATGCCGTCTCCGCCGCCGCAGCCCGCGCCGGCTACTGCTGCCCATCGGAGGGACCGCCACCATCCATCACGGTGCTGCCTGCAGGCTCCAAAACTGCGGTGCGCTGTGGTGCTGGGCTGCCGGCGGTGGTACTCCTGGTTGGGTGCTTGTAAGAATGGATCCAACTCTCTGCGTGGCCCCTGCGGCGGCTCGCTCGGCCCACTCACCGCTCTCGGACCAGGTGTCTGGGGTGTAGATGGGGCTGTAGCCGTCCACGTTCACGCCATACTTGTCCTGGAACTTGTACACACCGTAGCCCTGCAGCAACAGACGCGGGGCAGGCGGGGGAGGTGAGGCGCGGGTGGGGCGGAAGGCGTGGAGCCGCAAACCAGCGCTCCGCCTGTCCGCGTCACACAAAGCGTGGGTGCCCAGTCACGAAGCATGAGGACAGCGGCGTGGCGGACAATTGTGCTGTTGAAAGTCGCCATGCCAGGGGCTGCTGGGGCTGAGCGGTGAGGGCTGCGGCGCCGTGTCGCGCCGCCGCACGCCAGTTCCCGCCTGCCCGCCCGGGCTGGCGCCCCGGCCTGCTGCTCCCGCCCCGCCTGCGGCGCACCTTGCCCTTGCGGCCCTGGGGGTCCACCCAGTCCTTGGACTTCATGGTCTTGGACTGGCCCATCAGGTTCAGCTTGACGGTAGGGTTCTCCACGGAGTTCATGCCCTGCTTGTTGACGTCAACCTTCTTGATGCCGCTGGACAGCACCACGGTGCTCACGTTCTTGCGCGCGCTGCAAGCAATTCGGGGCACGACAGTGGCCGTTTGTGGGGTGGGCGGAGGCGTGGGAGAGGCCGCTGCTGCGACTGGCACGCGCTCCAGCGATGCTGAGTAGGAGTGTTGGTGGGCAGCGCCTGGCCTGTCGAAACCCCCAAAGCTGGTTGCTTCGGCTCCAGGCAGCTCCTGCAAGTGGCTCTGTGGAGGCTGCAAGCGCTGGGGGCCTCACCTAGGGCGCTGCACCTTCAGGCTGCCGCCCAGGCAAGTCTTAGCAGAGAGGGCCTGCATTTTTGCGTTGGTTGGCGGTCCTGAAGGCAAGAGCAAGAGGTGAAAGCACGCTTGGGCAGACTCCGCTGCGCGATTTCCACCTCATCCAGCAAGGCCACCGTGATGCGCCTCGCCCGGGGCACAGCAGGGACCCAGGGCGGCCTTCTTCTCCTCCTTGCCTTCACGTTTCAATTTCCAGACCCCTGCGATCATACTGGTGGTTTTGCTACGCATCAAAGCCTGCGGTCGCCACCGCCGACTCGGGCCCAAACTTGCAACCAGGGTTTTTAAGCGGCCCTCCTGCGCGGTCCTAGCTGTGTGCTTTGCAGACGTCGGCAAAGCTCTGAGCAAAAGCCAGGGCTCCCGTGGCCTGAGCCAGCCTGGCTGGTGGCGGCGGCAGCGGCGGCAGCAGTGGAGCCCGCCGCGTGGTCGCTTGACTTCTGCTTGCGCCCGAATGATCTGCTCTTCAAATCACAAGTGTATGCGCAGGCTGTATCAGTAGCTGCCGTACCGTCAGGGTGTTGTGCCGCAGAACGGCATGTGTGTGTGGTGCATGCCCAATACAAAGGTGTCGGGCATGGAGGTGCCTGTCAAGCTTGGGCCCTCTTCCAAGGCTGGGAGCACCAGGCGGATCTAGCATTGCTGCTTTACTGCCGCGTCCGCTCACCGCGCAAGAAGGGAAGAAGGGCTCTGCCGGCTGCACCAGCGCTGCGTGCGTTGGCAAATTGTGCTGCTCTGGCGGGCGGCGCTGTGTTTGGCATCGACAGGTGTGCACAACAGAACACTAGACTGTCTGGGGGTTCAAGGCTTTCCCTCAGCGGTGCTCAGAGCAGACTTCCAGAGCTAGCACCCCCGAGACGCTTCCCTGCTGCAGCATCCCATGCCAGGAGAGTGCATCCGCACACACGTGTCAGCTGGCCGGGGGCCATGACGCATAGTGTCTCTTCACACTATCCCAGACGGGAGCAGCACACAGCAACAGGCTGCAAGTATGGCGTGCCGGACTGACAAGCTCAGTGTGCAAAAACAGCGCCTGCTCAGCCATGAGCGGACGTCAACAGGCTGCGCTTACGGAGTGTGCAGTGCTGTGCAAGCCCTGTGCCTGCTCAGCCGGCTTGCCGCCGCTGGGCCATGGCAAGCCATGAGCAAACCGCAACAGGGTTTGCATGGTTACAGCGTGCAGTGCTGCATTAACGCAGCGCCAGCTCAGCGTGCTTGCCGCCGCTGGGCCATGACAGCCATGAGCACCGACCCTGCCCCCAGCAGCACATGGCTCCCCACATCCATCCAACCCAACCCAGGGTGTGCTGCGCTGCCTAGGTCAAACACGCCTGCCGGCTGCAGCCGGCCGCCCTCCAGCCGACGGCGCGCCGGCCGGCCGCCACGCCGCCGCAGGCCCGCCGCCAGCCGGCTGAGCAGGCGGGCGCCATAGACATGGATCACGCCTGCCGCGACGCCACAGATGTGGCCCGCCAAGGAGGCCTGGGGGATGAGGTAGTGGCTCATCAGCAGGGAGGGCCAGGCAGCCAGGCGGCCAGCTGTGAGCACAAACTCCTCGGGTGCTGCCACGCGGGCGGCCGCCAGGTCAGCCTCCCGCATGTACCCGGCCACCACCTGCAGCAGCCGCCAGAGCAGAGGTAGCATGAGATTGAAAGAAAGCAAACGTGCAGCCATACGCATGTGCCCAGCACCCACCTGCAGTACACAGGCAGGAGCAAGCAGCAGCAGGGGGTGGGCGGAAGATAGGCCAAGAGCATCAGAAGCGCAGCAGCAGCGTGGGGCAAGCAGAACGAGGCCAGCAGAGAGGGACCAGCGCTCCTCCACACACTGCATCACACTCATATCCGGTATCTCCGGTGGTGACCGCACCTTTAGGGCCAGTGCCACGCTGCTGAAGCCCACACCGTAGGCTCGGAAGTAATCTGTGGCAAGGGAGCTGCGCGGCAGCCAGTCGGCGGCCAGCCGCGTGCAAAGCACTGCACAGCGGGGGCGGGCAGAGGGCAGGAGCCATGCGTGGGTGGGTGGGTGGGTCGGTGGCTAGGTGAATGGGTGCCTTTGCCCTGGAACGAGACAAAAGCGGCTATACGCAATGTCTGGAATGAATGAGGGCTTGGGGGCTGTCGCAGTGCTTGCCTTGCCGCGGCGACGACAGCGCTGCCAGGCAGGCAGCATGTACAGGGCTGCCAGGCAGGTGGCGCAGGCAGCACAGGCAGCTAAGCAGGTAGCACCATGCAGACAGGACTGACAGACACAAAGGCCGGCAGCCAGGCAGCACAGGCAGGCAGCACAGCGCGTCCAGCATCATTCAGGCAGGCAGGCACAGCGTGCAGCAGCAGCAGCAGCAGCAGCACAGCGCAGCGCAGCGTAGTCAGACGGACTGAGGAAAGTCTGATGATGTACTTCAGTACCTCTGGCGCAGTGCGAGCATTCACAGCGCGGCGCAGCACAGCACAGCACAGCACAGCACTCACGGTACAGCCCCTGCGACAGGGCGGCGGTGGAGGCCACCAGTGCCGCAAACTTGGCGCTCCCCAGCCGCTCCTCCAGCGGCAGGCCCTCCAGCAAGAGACCTGTCATGTTGCTTGCCAGGTGGGGCAGGTCGGCGTGCAGGAGCGGGGCGCTGGCCAGGCGGCGCCACTCGCCGCTCTCCAGCACGCGCTGCGAGTTGAAGCCCACCTGCGTGCGGTGGGGGGGTGGGGCAGCCGAGCAGCGGAGTCGGGGTGTGCCGAGAGGGTAGCACGCAGTGCAAGGGGTCTGACGTAGGTAGGTGTCATCCCCCGCCGCTCAGAGGGTTGAAGCAGCCAATGCAAGGGGGCCGTGGGGAAGGGCGGGCGACAGAGTTTTAATGGTGTTGGCTCCCTGGCCAAGGTGTTCTACCCGCCACCCTGCCCCGTTGGCGTGCACACCGTCAGCACACAAGGTGGCGCTTGCCTGCAGCAGGCGGTAGCCGCCGGGCCGGGTATGCAGCGCCGCCTGCACGGCCACCAGCCCCGAGGTGATGGGCTGCAGGTCGTGCTGCTGCACCGCTCGGGCTGCCGACACCACGCCTGAGGGCAGGCAGGAGGGCAACGGCGGGGCATGTGCACGGAGGGCTTAGGAGCTCAGGCAGTGCTGATCCATGACCGGCGCGTCGCCGAGAAGTTGAGGTGCATGTTGTGGCACTAGTGGGCAGCCCGCTGTGCCGCACTCTTCATGAAGCAAGCGCATCATGGGGGCCCGCGGCCTGCGGACGCCCGCCCGCCCAGCAGGAGGCACTCACAGGACACCATGTAGCCTTCCTGCCATGTGATGCCCTGGCCAGGCTGCTTGTAGGGCGCCGGGATGATGGGCCCCGCCCCCAGTAGGCCAGCTGGCCAGCGCATTTCGTCGGCACCCAGGGCGCCGCTCAGCTCTTTGGCTGCCACCTCGGCGCCCTGCCGCAGCGTCTTGCCCGCCTCCACAGCCACGCGGGCCAGCGCGCCAAACAGGCTGTCATCTGCCCCCGACATGGTGCAGCTGCTGGAGAGGGGGAGGCACAGGGAGGGCTACGACTGCAACGCGGCTGGTTCGGGCTCCTCTGAGCGCGTCTTTCTTCGAGCAAGCGTGCACTGTTGCTGCCGCTGCCGCCGCCGCCGCCTCTGAAGCGACCGCTTGTATGTATCGGGAAGGAACGTGCGTGGTCCAGTATCCGGCGCTATTCGATCAGCAGATGATGTGTGCGAGGTTAGCGGAAGGCGCTGCTGAGAGCAGGCTGAGAAGCGAGACCGGCGGCACGAGTCGGTGCGCAGGGTTTGAGGTCCCCTGATTGATATGGGGCTCATGCAGATGACTGCTGTTCGTCTCGAGCAGACACACGAAAACCCTGCGCAGTTGGCAGCGGTCTGCGTGGCCTCAGCCGGAAGGATGTCGCACCAAGCAGGGCCTGCACCCTTCACCCTTTATTCACTGCTGCGACGGTTGCTCTAACAATTATTCTGCAGTAGCCAGAGGCCTGATTAACAACATGGCGGGTGCCACAGTCGCTGCCGGGCACCCTTGTGAGGCCAGCCGCCGCGCGCAGGCCCAAGCACGCTCTCCCTTCCGGAGCTTACACACAGCGCGTTCTAGGGGTCGCACGCTGCCTCCCGCTGCCGCCGCTGCCACCGCTCCCGCGACTGCCTCCCCGCCCCGCCCCAAAAACGAGGCGCTCGTCTCCCTGGTGGAGCTGCTCTTCAAGTTCCCTCCCTTCTTCAACCTGGCAGCCAAGAATGTGAGTGCATGTGCACCCTGCTGGGCGGCAGCATCGGGCAGCTCGCCCCGGGTTGCCCACTCAAACACTGCTTGCAGCCCGTATCGCGGCCCGTACTATTGCAGCTTGCTGTTACACCACCCCCTTGGCCGAAAGAATACCCGCATACCATCTCACCGCGCGGCCTTCCTCTCCGTGCAGGCGCGTGAGATGATCTGGAAGCGGGGGCGGGCGATGGGATTTGACATGGAGGTGAGCAGGGGGCACAAGGGCAGCACAGCACACGGGGCAGCAGGGCTGCAGTCAGCCTGGAACTGCTGACCACGCACCGCTTGGTTGCTGTCCAGTGCCGCGCGTCCGTGCTGCCCATCTGTGCTGGTACCTGTGTGCTGCCCACTTGTTCTATCACATCCGTGATGGTACACCTTGCCCGGCTGCCAGCACCGTTGACACATCCATCGCTGCATGACTCGCCATGATTATGCCACAGCTGCGTTGCATTGGGAGCCACTCCAGGGCGGGGGATGGTACTTGGGGAAGGCAGACGGCGCTTGCACGCTGCACAAACAACACATGTGTTCCGCCCCCCGCTGCAGGCGGAGATCAATGCCCTGAAGGGCGTGGATTGGGAGCAGGAGCTGGCGGCGGTGACGGACCCATCGGTGAAGGTGCGTGAGTGCCTCGAGCGGACAGGGGGAGACAGGTACTGGCCACGGCCGATGTTGATTGGAGTGGCAAGGCAGGCAGGGTGTTGGGGCGTAGGGCAGGTGGTTGTTGGCGGGCCGCCGGGCAGCGTGCAGGCATCAGAGTGCGCCTGCACGTTCCATGTATTCATTGCCCATCTCAATCTCACCTGCGTGTTATTCCCTCTTACCAGCTCCCTCGTTGTTCTGTTCTGTGTGTGTTTCTGCGCGTGCAGTTCCCCTCCTACTACACCGTGCCCTTCCACGCATACCCAGGTCAGTGGCCTCGTTTCCTCTTCCACGCTCTGCCCAGCTCTTGCGTTCCCTGTGTGCCGTCGCGTCAGTAGGCCCGCGGGTCGCCTCTGCTGCCGCCCTTTCCTCACTCGCTTGAGCCCTCAAACCGTGCTTCGACCCTTCCTGCGCCATCCCTCCCTCCCCCTGCAGAGGGCAACCTGGGCACGAGCCCCGCCCTGGAGATGACGGTGGCAGCCAAGTCGGTGCACAGCACGGTGTACGACCCAGAGGGCAAGAAGCTGGACCCCCAGGTGGGCTCCTGCTGCTGTCTGTGGCTTGGGAGTTGGGGCGGTGGGGGCTGGTGAGGGGGGTGCACGGCGGGGCCGGTGTGGGCAAGGCGCCGGCTGGGCTGCCACCCAACGCCTGGCATGCCCCCCAGCACGTGCGTGCTGCCCAGGGATGCTCCCCCGGTGTGGCCCCCTGCCCCGCCCCCGGGGTATGACCCCGTACGCGCGCATGGGGCAACAACAACCTTCCGTCCAGCCACATCAAACCCATTCCTGTGCACGCTGCACCTTGTGTATGTGTGTGTGTGTGTGTGTGTGGCCTGCAGGGCGACGACAATCTGCGGTCCAGCTACAGCGCGTGCATGCAGCAGCTGCTGGCGGAGCAGGGGGCGCGGCCGGTGGCAGACATCCTCGACGTCGGCTCGGCAACAGGGCTGTCCAGCCTGGCGCTGCTGAAGGCGTTCCCAGAGGCAGAGGTCACAGGTGGGTTTGAACTTAGCGTTAGTGAAGTGTAGCAGAGGTCACAGGTGGGTTTGAACTTAGCGTTAGTGGAGTGTAGTGAGCAGTCAATACAGGTGTCCACAGGTGCACAAACTCCCTGGAAGAGTTAACAGCAGATGGCGTGCTGCCTGCACCCACCGCGCAGCTCACACCTAGCTGCGGCTGCAATGCATCACACAAGCAATGCCCTGGTGCCAGGCGAGCACCGGCGGGTTCCGGGGCGCGCGCCGGCGTTCTCCCTACCGCCACCGCCGCCGCGCACGGCACCACATGCTTGCTGTACCTCCCATGCTGCCTGCATGCCGCACCTCCCACGCTGCCTGCAGGCATCGACCTCTCCCCGCACATGCTGGCAGTGGGCAGCTACATGCAGCGCCAGCGGCAGGAGCAGCGCGCAGCAGCTGGGCAGCTGCCAGAGCGGCTGCGCTTTGTGCACGGCGCGGGGGAGGACACGGGCATGCCTGATGGCAGCTTCGACCTGGTCAGCGTCATGCTGGTAAGCCGCCTTTCAATTGGTTTGGTTAACTCTTAGTTGTATCAAGCCTTGTTGGCACGGCAGCCGCCTGTGCTGCGCTGCGCCCTCCCCCCGCCCGCTGCGTGTTGTACACCCTGCCGCCCCCTGCTGCCCCTGCTGCTCCACCCGGCGCGCCACATGCTGAAGGCCCCCATGCATTCTCCCACTCACATCAACGTAACCCTGTTGACCCTGCTGTCCCTGCTGACCCTGCTGTCCCTGCTGTCTCTGCTGTCCCTGCTGCGCCGCAGGTGTGCCACGAGCTGCCCGCTGCCGCCAGCCAGGCCATCTTCCAGGAGGCCTTCCGCCTGCTGCGCCCCGGCGGCGCGCTGGCTGTCATGGTGCGCCCACGCTCTGCCTGGCCGGCAGCCCCCCTGGATAGGGGAGGTGCTGTGCAGCAGAATGTTGCAGTGCCTGCCCGTTGCACGGCAAGGGCTGCCTGCCTGATTGCCTGCCTGCCGGCCTGCACGACCACGTTGCGGCGCCCTGCTGCCACGCTTGCAGCTGCTGCCCTCGGTGCCCGCGTGCCCGCCCGCCTCCCTGCCTGCGCCGCACGCCTTGGCGCAGACATGGCTCGTGCTGGTGCGTTAAAGTGCAACCGACCTGAGCTCTCTCTTTAGGCTTGGCTTTCCACCTGTTCTCGTCATTCCCAATCACGGCAAGTGCAGGAGATGAACCCAGCTAGCCCCATCTTCCAACGCATCTTCTCCAACCCCTTCCCCTGTGAGTGTTCCTCACGCGCCTAATCTGCCCCGCTCTGCGCGCCTGCCTGCGGTGTCCTGGCAAGCTGCCCTGGCAACCTGCAATTGCGGCCACAGCATGCCGTGCGACGTGCCAAGAATGCGTTGACGCGCGTGGGCGCCCCACCCTAGCATGAATGGCTGACGCCGCCCAGCACATGCGCACTGGGGACTGGCGCGCCGCCTTCCTCACGCACCTCTCTTCCTACCCGACTGCTTTGCCCGCCCGCCTGCCGGCCTACCCTCCTGCCCGCCCACCTCCCCGCCTGCCTGCTCGCCCGCCCGCATGTGCAGACGTGGCCTTCAAGTCGACGGAGCCCTGGCTGCTGGAATACATCTCCCTGGACATGCCGGGCGCAATGACGGCGGCCGGCTTCCTGCCTCCCAAGCAGCTTGAGAACTCGCCGCGGGTGAGGCGGGCAAGGGGTTCGATGGGTGGGGACTGGGGGTTGTGCTGGTGTCAACACACTCCTGTGGCATTCAGGACGGAATACTAACGTCTAGCACTGTTACTTGCGCCTGTCCCCATGTGTCTAACAACAGTCGACCGCTGTACGAACCCCTGCAGCACAAGACGGTGGTGGCGGTCAAGCCGCAGCAGTGAGCGTCGGCGCCCCAGCACTGGCAGCATGTGATTGCATCACTGAGCCTGTTCAGGGATAGTGCAACGACAGTGGTGGCAGTCTGGCCTTGGCAGCAGCAGGGGTGCCGCAGAGCACAAGAGAGCGTGCAGCACCCCCGCCTTCCGCCCAGGCATGTCCCTTTACGAGTACATTCTAACCCTTTCATGTCTCCAGAACTTGTATGATCTTACAATAGCTGTTGTAACATGTGCACACCGCCACTTACTGAGCTTAGCGTGACCTCAGCCAACAGCGAACCTACGGAGCAGTGATGTGCCGTGGCATGCCGCTCCCTGCGCCTGCCACCAGGGCAGGGTGGTGGGTACAGTGCCTCTTCGGCTCTCTTTGCGTGGAGTTCGGCATTCCACTGGCTTCAGGCCGTCAACCAAGCATAGCAGGGGCTGCCTTGGCGCTTGGCGCCCCGGTTTGGCGGACCCGAAAACCCTGAGGCCACGACTCCCTCGTTCTCTTATATCGCGCACTATTCGCGCTGAGCTCGTCGCTTGATCACAAATATCCTATCTTGGACAGCGGCCCTCAAACTTTGGTCAGCAGATCGCGCTGCTTTATGAGGGGAAGAACCCGGGCGCCGGCGGCCCTAGAGGCGCTGCACCAGCTGTGCAGCGCCGAAGCAGCTGTGAGGCGCGCCCTGCAATCGCCGGTGCACAGTAGCAGCTCTGGCTTCGCGGCAGCAGCAGCGGCGGCAGAGGCGGTGGGGTGCCGCCATCGGCTTGCAGCAGTCACGCAGCCTCAGCAGCTACCCTCGCTGCCCGTGATTGCCGCTGCTCAGCAGCTGATCAGCCTGCGCAGCTTCCGCCATGGGCCAGCGGCAGGCCAGCAGCAGCAGGTGCCTGGCAGTCGCTGGGCCCGCCACAGCATCGGTGCCGGGCTTCCGCCCAGCATGCCACTCGCGGCCGCCGTCACTGCCGCTGCCCCTGGCCCCCAGCAGCGACAGGCCTGGCAGCGCAGCATTCACAGCAGCAGCAAGGCTCCGTTTGCTCTGGGAGTAGTGGACAAGCTTCATGATGAGGTGGCGGTGGTGCTGCCCGCCGACGGGCGGAGCCGGCATTTCTGGGAGGTACGAGGGGCTTGCTGGCCGGAGGGCGTGCTGCGGGCAGCGGGCAGAGGCATGTACGGTGGTGCAGCCGGCACAGAGGTCGGTAAGCGTGCCCGGCGTGGCCCTTTTAACCAGGGGCCTGCATCCGGACGGTGTGGTGCCGGACCTCCTCACCTGTTGTTCATCAGGCATCACAATGTACTGCCCATTCTTGACCACCAGGTGCTAGAGTTTCGTCCAGATGGCGTGGTGCTGGAGACGTGGAAGACCCCCGATGTGCTGGGCCTGCACCCACGAGACGTCTACCTGTTTGCAAGCGACGTGGGCATCGGGCAGCGCGCCAGGCTGGCAGCACGCAGCGGTGAGGCGGGGCTCTTGCATGCACTGGCATGCGTGTGCCTGGTGAGGCGGTGCCTGGTGCCCAGTGGTGCGCGGTGAAGCGGCAGCGAGGTAGCAGCAGTGGGGCTGGGAGGCGGGTTGCTTCCGCGCTGGCCGCCCAACCCAGTTCTGTGCACTGGAGTCGTCGGCACCTGCTCTCTTTACCGCCCCAACTCAACTTCACAGGGGGCTGTTCCCAGGCGTGCCTCGGCTTCACCTGTGCTGCATCCTCACACCCTGACTGTGTCCTTGCAACCCCGCGCTTGGCCCCGTGTGACCGTGTGCAGGTGCAATCCTCTTCCGAACCGACATCTGCAAGGCGGTGGTGTATCATGATCGAGCGGTGCTCTTCCCTTGCAAGTGCGGGTCTGCTTGCGTGCCCGCCCAAGGGGCAGATGTTTGCTTGCATGCGCTGCAAGGGCGGGGCCGGCTGGTGTTTGAGTCTTGACTGGTTTTACGCAGCGCCTGGGCTTGCCTGGCGAGCCCAGCACAACAGCTGGCCGGCTGGCTGGGCTGGCTGGCTGGCTGGGCTGGGAGGTGCACCAGCAGCGTAGAGCATGCACCGCTGGTTCTCTGTAGCTGCAGCGGCACAGCCACTAGATTCCCCCCCGCCCCTCCTCGCCCCTCCCCAGGCCCACGCATCCCTTTGCTCCCTGCCTCGCGCGTTGCACCCTTCCTGCAGGCGCCTCACCGACACGGTCAAGATCTCCCAGAGCATCAAGGCAGCGGTGGCCCAGAAGTCGGCGCTGCCCTTTGAGCTGAAGGTGCTGGAGGCGCTGCTGGCAGGTGGGGGCGGGCAGAGGGCAGGGGGGATCAAGGCATGGGGGTGGGGGTAAGAGAGCGACGGGAGGCGAGTCTGTAGCTGGTTACTGCTGCCGCCGGGTAAGGGCGCCAGGGAGGGCGAGGGAGGAGGGGGGAGGCTGGCTTAGCTAGCATGCCGCGCATCTCGCTGCGCAGCCACACCACCCCGTGCTCCTGTTTGCCCCGCAGGGGACTGCGGGCGCGCGCACGCCAACCAGAGCAAGTAGTCACCACATGCGGCTCAAAACATGCTCACGTTTGTGCTTGCTTTCTTGCTTTCCTTCTGTCCCCTTCTCGTCTGTGCAGAGACGGCACGGGCCTACTCCAGCAAGGGCAAGCAGCCAAAAACAGCGGCTCGACTTATGCTCACCAGTGCAATGTTGTACCTTCCTTTTTATCTTCTATGCAGAGACGGCACGCGCCTACTCCAGCAAGAGCAAGCGGCTGGCCATTGTGGCGGAGACGGTGCTGGCAGACATCAACACCAACTTCCACTCGTCGGTGGGCGAGCTGCAGCGCCTCATCCCCATCCAGAGGTGCTGGCGGGGGGCAGGGCGGTGCCTGCTGCTGCTGGCTGACTGAGAGGCAGACGTTTGCAGGCGGCACATGCACGCGCACAGGCGGGTGCACAGCTGCATGCAGGCAGCGGTGGTGGCGCTGGGCAGGGGTGCAGACGGTTGTGGGGAGAAGGGCACAGGCATGTGTGCCCAGGGGTCAGCCCCTAACCCGCCGCATCTGCTTGGCGATGGGCTTGGGTGCCCGCTCCTACACCTGCCCCTGCACCTGCCCCCTCCTTCGCCCCGCTGCAGGAAGCTGACGGAGGTGCAGAACGATGTGCAGGAGGTGCTGGAGGCAATTGGTGACACAGTGAACGACGACTCAGAGGTGGGGCCTGGAGGCTGGGCTGGCCTGGGGTTCTGTAGAGTGGCCAATGGCAATGGCTGGATCCAGTACTTCCACCCCACGTCACCTTTGGACGTTGAACCCCTGGTCACAACACACGACGTGTACATTTTGCAGTGGTCGCACAACCCTGAGCCAGGCCCGCTCACCCCGACCCCCGCGTGCAGGTGAAGAAGCTGTGCCTGACGGAGCGGCAGCTGCGCACCGAGGCGGGCGCGGCGGCTGCGCGGGCCGGCGAGGCACGCATGACGCCCCAGCTGGCCAGCAGCGGCGGGCGCACGCCTGAGATGCGCATGGGCAGCGCCATACTGGAGTCGTATGAGTTCAAGCTGCAGGGCACGCACGTGAGGGGGTGTCTCCTATGTTCATGCTTGGACCAGCTGTAGGGGTTAGGACGCTGGCAGCACGGGTCTGGAGTCGTATGAGTTCAAGCTGCAGGGGACGCACGTGAGGGGTCCCTTGTTTGAGACAGTCTTAGGGGTAGGTGCGCAGGCAGCGCAGTTGTGGAGTGCTGCAAGTTCGAGCTGCAGGGGACACACGTGAGCGGGACTGAGTGGGTTCTTTGAGCGTGTTGTGGCCGCTGCCGTGCGTGGGGCCACATGGCATGCATATGTGATGCCGGGAGTCACGCGGATGGCGCTCAGGGAGGAATGCGCCATCGTTGGTGTTTGCAAGTTCAGACCAGCAGGCACGCGAGTGGGCAGGCAGAGGGTTGGCCCCATTGCCTCGCTGCACCCCCTACAGTGGACCGTTGTTGCACGTGGCACTTGAACGCATCTGAGCCCCCCTCAACCCCCCACCCCCACCCCCACCCCCACCACCCACTGCGCAGACGTCTCTGCGAGAGAACCTGGAGAACATTGAGCAGACGCGCACGGTGTGGCACATGCAGCTGGACCACCAGCGCAACCGCGTGCTGCGCATCAACCTGCTCATCAGGTGGGGATCACTGGGTTCAGTGCGGGGATGGGCTGGGGGGAAGAGGGAGGATGTCTTATTCATGTGCTGCGCATCATCCTGCTCATCAGGTGGGGGGCACCTTGGGGTGTACACGCTCTGCAGTACTACACATATGGGGGTACATTCAATTTCGCCTGCCTGGTGGGCCCCACCATCACCACCACCACCACCACCACCCACTTTATATCACATGCACCCTCCCGCCCCTCCCTCCACTACCTCTGCCGTGCAGCATCTTCTCTCTGGGCGGCGTGATGGGCACCATGCCCGCCGCCTACTTTGGCATGAACCTGAGCTCGGGGCTGGAGGAGGTGCCCGGCATCTTCTGGCCCGTCGTGCAGGTGGGCGGTACACCGCTGCCTGCTGTGCGCAGTACGCTGTGCGCTGGCACGCTGCGCGGCTGCCGGCCTTGATAGCCAGCCGGCCTTGTTGGACGACAGTGCGCTGTCGCAGCCTGCAGTGCGCTGTGCGCTTCGCGGCTGCCGGCCTGCCTGCCAGCCGGCCGCTCTGGGTCCCGTTGATAGGGTGTCTTGTGTGCTTGCCTGCTCGCGTGTCTGCACGCCGTGCTGCTCCGCCTGCCTGCCTGCTTGCCTTCCCATGCTCAATGCTCCCGCAACTGCTCCGTGCATTCGCCCCCCACCTGCGCACCCACAGCCCCTCTGCACGTGTGCGCCACCCATGCCCACACCCCATCCCACCCCACCCTCTGCCCGCAGACCTCCGCCATTTTTGGCATGGCTGCAGCCGTCTCAATGTGGCTGTACTACAAGGTGGGCGCTGGCTGGGGGGGAGGTACCAAGAGGGCAGCCCCAAGGGTCCTGGGCCTGCCAGGAGATGCGGGGTGGCCCCTGCAGATGCTTTGCTGTGCGCTGCGCTGCGCTGTGCTGCCTGGCGGAGTGCTCAGCAGGCTGCTGCTGCACGCCAGTGCGCGCATTGCCCCCTTACCGCTGTCCATCCGCGTCAGCTGCCGCTGCCAGCTGAGCGCCCTGCCGCGCCCCGCTGTGCCCCGCTCCCTCCGGCTACTCACGTCTGCCCTCTCCTGCTCTGCCGCTCCCCCGCCCCACCCCTCCATCCGACCCCAGGTGGGCCCCAAGCGCCGCTACAAGGCCCGCCTGCGTGACATGCGCTCCCTGCGGGACCTGCTCATCTACCACCTGGATGACCTGGACGACGTGCTGGAGCGGGTGAGGGGCGGGGGTGGTGCTGTGGTTCCGGATGAGTGTGTCTATGTTCTGTAGTGGACATGCCTGACATGGGCGGGCGGGCTGGGGCTGCGGGACCTGCCCCACCTACCTACCTACCCGGGCGATGTGCTCGAGCGGGCGGGGCGGCAGAGTAGGGCAGTACAGTTCCGCAGCTTGGCAGTGTGGGGGGCAGTACAACCCCGGATGGATCTGCTGTATGCCGCCTGTGTGAATTGGACGATTGAGGTGCTGGAGCAGGTGGGCAGCACAGCTGTTGAAGACAGCGACACACTGGACACAGTAGCTGCAGTCGCGTGGCAGTGGCACCGCTGCGCTCTGCCACTGCTGCTGGCCTCGCACGCCGCCTGACCGCCTGGCCGCCCGTGCTGGCCCCTCTTGGCGCGCAGGTGAAGCAGAAGGCGTCGATGGGGGCGGCGGTAAGCCGCAAGGAGTTCCAGACGATTGTGCAAGAGGTGAGGTGAGGGTGGGGGCCCAGGGCGGCGGGGGATTGCGGAACAGATTGGTTGGGGAGCAGGGGAGGTAAGTCAGTCTAGGCGGGGAGGACTGTGAGCAGCCAGTGCTGTCCTCCTCTCTCTCTTTCCTCGCGGCAGGCGGTGTGCGGCACCCACATGAGCAAGGCAGGGTGGGGCTGCTGCAGCCACCCTACAAACCGCCAAGTCATTTACACCTCCCTCCCGTCGTTTTCTGCTTCCTCAGGCGGTGAAGGGCAAGCCGATGAGCAAGGAGGAGGTGGAACTGCTGTACCGCGTGTTTGACACAAACAAGGACGGCTTCCTGGAGCTCTCGGGTGGGTCACCAGTGCTGCTCCTGAGCCTGCTGCACACGGGCATGATGCGCTTTGCTGCACACGGGGCAGCAGCCTTGGCTGGCAGCTGGGCCACTCAAGACTTGGGCAGACAGAAGATGAGTGGGCAGACAGATACATAATCCCACCGATGAAGCCGCTGCTGTGCCGAGGCGTCGCCCTGCATGGGATCTGCGCCGCCCGTCGGCTGGGCGAGGCTGCGGAGCGTGGCCCGCCTGTGCTCGCTCACCGCCCCGCCCTGCGCCATGCCCGCGCTCGCTCACCATACCGCCCTGCGCCCTGCCGGCGCTCACTCACTGTATGGCTGGCCGTCCCGCTTCCTGTGCTGCTGCAGAGATGGTGCGTATTGAGGAGCACGTGGACGACGTGTTCTCCAGCACGCACATGTGACCGAGTGGTGATGAGGCCGCAGCATGCGGCATGCCAGCGGTGGTCAAAGCAAGTCATTTGTATGGGTGACGGGGCCGTCACAACACTGCCAACAACGTGCGTTGCGGGCACTCGGTGCACTGAGCATGAATACCACACGCATGCAAATGGCTGCATCTGCTGCCCCTGTCCTCCTTTCCTTCACATCCTGCTCGCATTTTTGCTGCTCTGGCCAGCTGCCTGCAAGTGTGCTGCATGCTGCTCAAATGTACACCAGTTGCCACCGACTGTCTAGCTTGCGCCAGGTCAGCCACTGCAGCCGCAAAAGCGGTGCACCTCCCACTCCGGCTTGCCTGCTCCGGGCATCGACAGTGCTGCGCCAGCATAGCACTACACGCTTACAGCAACACTCTACGGTGGGGGGCTTGACTGAGGCTCTTGAGCCCTGGGTCGCACATAAAAAAGGTTGAAAATGTGGGTAGTACTACAAAGTACAGAGTACGTGACGTGGGTTGGGTGGCAAGGGGAAAGGTGCTCACTCGCTCAACAAAAGCAGGGTCACGCGCAGTGCACACAACATGTCCAGGATGGGTGGCAGTGCTAAAAGTGTGTGACATGCGCAGCAAGCACTTGACGTGCAACTGGGGAGCAGAGATGTTCAGGATGGGCGGAGTGCCCCAGATTGGGTTGGGCGTGCGTGCGCACATCAACAGAGAGCAACGCTCGGCACAGCCGGAGGGGAGGTGGAGCGTCTTGACCAGCGCGCACGGGAGAGAGTTGAGCAGGGGAAGCCGGGCTTCTTGCATATACTGGCCAGTACCCAGGCAAGGTTGGCACCCACGCTGGGCGACCACAGCGTAGTGGCACCAAGGTGCCACCTGGGACCCATGGTCTTGAGGGGGATAGAAGCGGGGGGTCAACACCAGCTAGAGGGCCTCAGGGAGACGGAGTCAGCCGGAGGGCGTCAGCACCAGTGTGGCGTCATAACCAGCTGGAGGTTGTATTTCAGCAGAAGTGCATGAGCATCTCCACAAAAGCGACCACCATAAGGGTGAGGACGACAGCAGGGGCCGCCATGGCCGCGGCCGCGTTGGGGGGCGCGGGGGCGGAGGTGGAGGGGGTGGCGCCGGCGCATGCCGCGTAGCTGCACTGCCCGTCGGCGTTGCTCTGCAGGAGGGCGGGGGCCTGGCCGTTGCCGCACAGCCTGCAGGGGGAGCGGTGGGGAGGCAACATGGGTCGGGGGCGCGGCAGCAGGGCGAGCGGGGCTGCATCACCAAGGCGCCCGCTTCTGCCTGCAGAGATGCAACCCCTCACCCCTGCTGCACTGCGAAGCTCTTGCAGGAACTGTGTGCCTGGCTGCCCCAGGCTATGGCAGCCCACAGATACCGCTCCTGCGCAGGCCCACCTTTCTACGCTTGCCAGGCAGGCAGGCAGGCAGGCAGGCAGGCGGGCGGGGCAGGTGGGCGGGGCACCGGCGCGGCAGCACGCAAGCATGGCAGGGAGGCAGGCAGGCACTCACTGGACGAAGGGGCAGATGGTGGCGGGCTCGGCGACGCAGGGGGCGTTGGAGGTGCAGGCGGCGCTGTCCAACACCACCGGCTGCTCGGTGAAGGCGTTGCGAATCCAGGTGAAGCCCTGGTTGGGCTGCAGGCAGGTGAAGTGTGCGGGGATGTATACAGATGAGGTGAAGAAGGGAGGGGCAACATGTATGCTGCTCGGTGAAGCTGTTGCGGATCCTGAAGTCCTGGCCGGGCTGCAGGCGAATGAAGTGTGAGGGTGATGGGCACATTTTAAGTTTAAAAAGGGCATGGGTAGCAGGTGTGTCAGTAAACAGGCTTCTGATCCAGGTGAAGCCCCGGCTGGGCTGCAGGCGGATAAAGTGTGGGAGGAATGCATGCAGGTGCGGTGTAAAGAGGGATGGGTAGCATGCCTAAAAGTGAAGCTGTTGCGGGGCCGTAGGCGAAGCCCTGGCTGCAGCACAGACCCAGGGCATGCGGGTGCAAGCACAACACACACTCATCTGCGCACCCCCGTTGCAAGCCTTCTAGTACTGGCATGGCATCCCACGCATGATTTCTTGGACAGCTCACCTCGGCGGCCTGGGGCTGCACGGCGCGGATGACGTCCTTGAGAACCAGGCCGGGGCGGGCGACAGCGCTCTCAAACCAGTCCAGGCCGTAGCCGGTGGCGTCGCTGTAGCTCAGCAGGCCGTCCTCACGGAACACCTGCGTGGATAAGACAGACGTTGGGTGAGAGGGGCTTGCAGGCGTGGGGCACGTGTGAGGGGCAAGGGCAAGGCAGCCGTGGTGTGTGCCTGCCGTTGGCCGGATGAGGAAGCGGGGTCAGAAGCGGGAAACGCCCGCCAACCACCCGGCACAGCTGCTGCCCCAGCGGCACCCAACCGGCGCCGCTTCGGCGCCCAATCCTGCCGCACCGCCAGCAGTCAGCCAGGCAGGGCGGGCGGTGTGGGAGGGGCCCCAACCAGCGCAGGCGGCGCACCTTCTTTGCGGCAATGGCGGGCACGGCGGCGGCCTCCTGGGCGGTGAGGCCCCAGTTCTTCATAATGTCGTAGACAGTGGTGTTGACCATGTCATAGGTCTCATCAATGATCACATCAGCCTGCGGCCGGGAGAGGGAGGGAGGCGGGCCGATGTGATGGGGCTAGCAGTGCGCCGGGTGCGTGAATCATGGTGTGCTGGGCGGGGGCTTGGAGAGGTAAGGGAGACGGGTTTTCATCAAAGAGTGAGCGATGCGATAGGGCTGGCAGAACGCCACCATCGTGTGGCCTTGTCTGCACATACCACAGCGCGGCGCAGCAGGGAAAGGGAACAGAGCATGCCTCCTCCAGGGCGCTGCAGAAGGCGGGCTTGGTGGCAAGCATAGCACGGCGCAGCCAGCACAGCACCGCACTTACAGCGCGCCTGCTTCAGGGCATTCAGGAAGGCGGCCTTGGCGGCAGGCATAGCACGGCGCAGCCAGCACAGCACAACACTGCACGGCACAGCACAGCACAGCGTGCCCACCTGCTTCAGGGCGTTCAGGAAGGCGGCCTTGGCCTCCTTCTGGGTGGCAAAGCTGCCGGGCTGGCCCCACGCAAAGACCAGGGTGGGGGAGTCGGGAGAGAAAGGATCGGCCTGCAAAAGCAAGGGCAGGGAGGGAGGGAAGCGGGGCGCTGGTATCAGTGGGAGTGAGCTCCTCCAGCTGGAGCAGGGGCACAGGGGCCAGCCCGCTGGCGGGCGGGCAGGCAGGCGCAGTGGGTGGGCAGGCAGTGCGGATGATAGAAAGAAGGCTGCAGGGTGCGGCGCGAAGCGGGGCAAGCGACCAGGGCGCAGCGGGGGGCACGGGCTGCATGCGTGCAGGGCGGGTGAGGGGCCCACTTACAGGGATGTGCCCGTGCCAGCCACATCCTGTTCCTTGAGCTACTTCAGCGTGCCTCGCGGCCCGGGAACGGCCCCGCCCGCATTGAGCCCACACGGCACGCCCCCATCCTCAAGAAGCTGCAAACCAAGCAACCACCCCGGCCCTCTGAATGAATAACATTGAATGAACATCTCACCGTCACGCCCTTGACGGCCTTGATCGCCTCGCGGTCCAGCATGGCGGCCCCAGCATCCTCGGTGTACTGCGCCTGGTACTGGTCAAACGACAGCTGGTAGTTCTCGGTGACAGACGTGCCGTCGTCATACTTGAAGTGCTGAGCCCAGGCGAGCGCAGGCTTGTCGGCAGCCGCGGTGGGGGCGGCGGCGGCCTGGTGTCGGCGAGGGGTGGGGGCAACGGGGCGGGGGGCGGGGCAGGGTGGGCAGGCGGGCGGGGGCGCGCAAGGGGGCAGATGTGTGGCAGCACGTGCCTGCTAGCGCCAGCTGGCAGCAAACCTCTGCCCCAGTGCGTGTGTGTGTTTGTGCGTGTGTGTGTTGATGTGTTGAGCCCTCACCGTACCCCGGCACGCTCAGGAGGTGCCCCAACCTCCCGTGCTTTGCTTTGTATGAGTGGCAGATGCACGGCGCCCTCTCAACCGGCACATCACCACACCTTTTCGGCGGCGTACTCTGCTTTCAACGCATGACAGAGGTGTAACGCGTTTAAGGAGGCCTCGCGCCCCGCTTTCAAGGATGCACCAGACAGCTCCTCAGGAACAACCTTTCAACCGGCCCACCCCCACACCTTCTCGGCAGCGTACTCTGCCTTCAGAGCGTCAGAGACCAAACTCGCGCACGTTCTCGGAAACACATTCTTCCCTGCCAACCCGCGCAGACCAACCTCACACACCTTCTCGGCAGCGTACTCTGCCTTGAGGGCATCAAAGATGTCGGAGGCCTCGCGCTCCAGGTTGAAAAACAGGGCCAGGAACTTGACCCACTCGGCGCGCTCCAGCACGCCTGTAGACCATGGGGTTTGAACAACGGTGCACGGTGTTTCGAGATGTGAGGTGAGGGGAGGTGAGGTGAAAAGCAGCGGTTGAGCAGCTAGCACAGCACGGCGCGACGCAGCGCAGCACAGCGCCCCAACCGGCCGGCAGCCGGCGACGCACCTGCCGCTCGTGCGAGCGACCAGGCAGGCAGGCAGCGGGTGCCTGCATGCGGCCCCGCACTGCCCTGCAGGGTGCTCACCCTCCCTCACACATTCAACACACGCGGTGGCGCCGCCCCACGCCTGCCTGCCCGTCTGCCTGCCCTGATCTATGCGAACAACAAGCACAATACCCAGCCACCCACCCTTCCCGCCCACCCACCGCCAGTGTCCTGGGCGGCAGACAGAGTGAAGGCCTTGCCATAAGGGTTGGGCGTGGTCACCACCATGCCATCAATGCTGTCGCCCACAGTCGTCTCCAGAGCCGTGACGTTGCTGCAAGCCAAGCCAAGCGGGGGTGTAGGTTTAAGGCACAGGTCTGATGACAGCATGAGGCTCTGTGCAGCGCATCAGGGTCGAACCCCCCTTGCTTGCTTGTGGCCTCTGCGCAGCATGGGTGGTGCACCCGCAGGCAGGCAGGCAGGCAGGCTGGTGCCCGCCTGGTCCCTCGGCTCAATTGAGGGGCACGTAGTCTGGATACAGTTGAGGCGCACTGACCTCCCCCACAGCGGCAGCCGCCTCACCTCATGGCAAAGTAGTCTGGGGAGGCGCGGCCGGTGCACTGCTCGAGCAGCTTCTGGCCGCATGGGTTGACGACGTAGGTAGACACGTCGTGCACGCGGTCGCCCAGGCCCAGGTAGTCCTGTGGGACAGGGAATGTCAAAAGGCCTCCACGAGTCAGTGCACAAGGCAGGAGGGGGACACATTGTGCACGCGGCCGCCCAGGCGCAGGTAGTCCTGTGGGACAGATAATGCCATAGGGCTTAAACAGCTCAGTGCATACTGCAGGGACTGCTTGAACTACTCTGCCTGCGCTGGATCGGCCTCAGTGCACACCCCTCCCTGCGCTGCCCGTCCTTGGGTGCATCCCCAGCAGCACGTGTGTACAGGCCACAACGTGTGGCGGGACACAGCGAGACACATACTTGTCCTTCCCCTCTCACCAGGAAGGAGTAGGGCACGGTCTCAGGTGTAGAGATGGAGGTGAGGGGAACCTGCGAGAGGGTGTGGGGCGGACAGGGGCCGGGCGCAGTTGATATGGTTGCATGCTGGCATGGAGGAGGGTGGGCGCCCTGGCAAGAAGAAGAACAACCACACCAAGAGGAGGCGCCAAGGCTTGCCTCAGCTTGCCACACCCAGCTTTCGCCCAAGCGTGAGGACAGAGGAATGCAGGCATCACCTCAACACAAACCACATGGCACTTGGCTGGTCAAATCGCCCCCAATCGCAATGCATGAGGCACGTGTCCTGGGCCTCACGCACGTTGAAGAACTTGGCGCCCTCGGGGAAGGCGGTGAACTCGGGAGCGGCCGCGCCACACTGGATGAGCACATACGTCTCGTTGGCCAGGGAGTTGGTGACCACCTGCAATGGGGAAGGGGTGGGGGATGTGTGGATGGGGGCAGGGCGAAGGGTGCACCTGGCAGAGGGCTGAACCGATATGTGGGGGGTTGGGTGCGCGGCTCGTCGGGCGTGTGCGCTGGACAGCTGTCATGGCGCATGCATATGCTTAACACCCCACCGACCTTGTAGTTGTTGTAGTACTGGACGCTGAAGCCGCGGGAGGTGATCTGCATGTGAATGAACAGGGGAACCAACAAGGAATAGGGTTGTGGGGCGGGGTGGCGCAAGTGAGTGCAGGGACGCTGCAGGTGCTGGTGGGTTGGCGGGCAACCAGCAACAGACGCAACTGCCGTTCTGGGTGCACATGGGCAGGTGCAGTGGGGCCAATATGATGCATGGCACACGTGGGGCAGGCTGTGCGGTGGCAGCCGGCGACGACTTGGCGCCGACGGCACGCATGCCAATGCCGGCGGCGCCGCACACTTGTCACATCACATGGACCACACTGCCATGTGCGTACCTCCGTGTACTGCTGGTTCTGAGTCTCCGAGTCGCCCACAAGCATGTACTGGGACGGGAAGAGGGCCTCGGTGCCGGCAGCGCCCTGAACGCAATCGCCGTTCTGAGGGCGCTGATAAGCTGCATCAGCGACCGATGCGCCCATCAAGAGCATAGCGGCGAGCGCCGCAAGCCCGCAGAACCGCATTTTGCAAGCGGTGATGAGGACCTGCTCGAGTGGCTGGTTTAGCTGCAGAAATACGCTCCTGGAAATCCACAAGACGGGACGCAAATTAGGGTCGCGGGTGCGACAGGCTTGTGAGGCTGGCAAGGTCGGAGGAAGGCGCGCCTAGCTGGCCGAGATGCCATGAAGCTAGACCTCACTGCCCGCCCCTGCAGCGCAGCCACTGTGAGCGGCACACCATCGGTGTTGGCAGGTGAGGCCAGGGGCCGCAATGCGTGAGCCCGCTGGCACATAGCATACATGCTGGCTCTGTCTCACCCTTCCCCACTGGAGGTTGCGCGCAGGATGGAGGAGCCGAACGGCATCAACGGAACTCACCCGGAGGACAGGTGCGGGCTGCATGAGCGGTCTGCTTTATCGCTTCCCGAGGGGTGGGGCTAACGCTAACCAGCCTCTGCTCTTGCTGCCCCGCAGCGAAGAGGAGGTCTACCTCTCGGATCCTCCCTCTGGCGACGAGGAGGAGGATATCAAGACCGACGACGTGAGGAGGAGGCGGGCGGGCGGGTGACCGGCGGCGGTGCTGGCAGCAGCAGCAGCACGTGCCACAGCCTTGGTTACGCCTGCTCTGCACCCACCAATCAGTCCTCATCTGCTCGCGTGCTCGCAGGACTACGAGTACAACGAGGGAGGAGAGGAGGAGGAGGCAGAGAGTGACGAGGAGGCGGACGAGTACGGCGACGCGCAGAGCCGGGGTGCGCACTCTTGGACCCATTCTTGGCCTGGTTTGAGCGTGGTTTGACCCCACTCAAGGCTTCGTCAGTCAAATCCACACCCAGCGGATACGTTGCCGATACATCAAGAGCACAGGGCAGCATGGCCGCAGCAATGCATGGGGTGCCGGGTGCGGGCGGGCCAAGGCGCCGCCTGCTTGTGGGCTGCTGGCCGCGCTTGCTCACACGGAATGCGCGTCCCTTTCTGTGCTGTCGCCACTCCACTGTGCAGGCAACAGTGAGAGCTCCTCTCCCTCTCACGCCCCCAAGCTGCCCTTTGACCTGGCCTCTATCTTCAAGCGGGCAGTGGCCAGCGCCGACGGCACACCAGCAGCAGCAGCAGAGGAGGAGGACGTCGAAGCTCTCGCCGCAGCGGTGGCAGCGCGCGCCGTGAGCTCAGCGGTCGCCGCCAACACTCCCAGCGCCGCTGCCGAGGCGCCGCGCGGCCTGCCTGGCCTGCCCGGTCGCCCGCAGCCTCGCGGAGGTCTGCCCTCCCTCCCCGCCCGCCCCGGCCTCGGCGCCGGCCTGCCCCCGCGCTCCAGCGCAGCCGCTAGCAGCAGCAGCGCAGCTGCCGGCGAGGAGCCTGCCGCTCCAGCCGCGCCTGCTGCCGCCGCCGCCGCCGCCCCGGCCGCCCCCGCCGGCGGCCTGTCCGGCCTGC